>JAOQMS010000005.1:41191032-41227708 GCA_027563885.1 Erythroxylum longipes | reverse complement strand
GCCACTTTATTATCTTTATCTGGATCAAATTACGTAACTTAACCGGTAATTTATTTAAAAACCAAATTACAATTAATGACTGTCCACTAAATGAAAAATTTGACAAAATTGCCCTCAGGGACAAAAATGTCTAACATGTTGTTCCATAGACAAAGTACAGTCAATCCGTGTGGTCTTGGATTTTGTTATTTAATACAAAGTTTAGAAGGTATTTGGAAATTTCACGCACTTGATGTTTTAGAAAATGTTTATATGAATTAATGACTCACTTTCTTCTATGTTACTATGTTAGTATGGAACTGATTAATCTATATGAATTATCAAGTACAGGAAAAAAGTTCGATGAAAATTCCTTATCTTCTGTCATCCTAGGCCTTAAAATTGGAAACTAAGATACTTCTCGTGTCTAAAGAAATCTGCAAACACTCATCAGCCTAAAGATCAACGACAATATCAATGGTAGTGACAAAGTTGGAGATGATCTATCATAGGGAGCTGGTGGAATCGCCGTCACAGTCTGAACAGCAGCCAAAGGCGAACCCATTTCCGTCTCTGGGAAGACAATCTTCTATCTACTCTCTAACGCTCGATGAGTTTCAGCATGCACTTAACGAGAGCGGCAAGAACTTCGGTTCCATGAATATGGCTGAGTTTCTCACCAGTATATGGAATCCCGAGGAGAATCAAGCCGCCGCCGCTGCCGCTACCAGCAACAATGTCGGTCAAGTTAATAACTTCGGAAACCAGGCTTTGAATGATGTTAGCCCCGTCGATCACCAAGGACTATTGAAGCAACCCAGTTTACCTAGACAAGGATCTCTCACGTTGCCTCCGCTGCTATGCCAGAAGACGGTGGACGAAGTCTGGTCGGATATGCACAGAGAGCAAGGACATGGACAGAGAAATGGCGGGAACAATATGCAGAATCCCGGTTCTGCCCCTAGGCAGCCTACTTTTGGAGAAATAACGTTAGAGGATTTTCTAATTAAGGCAGCGGTAGTTAAGGAACAGTTTGGTGTACCGACAGTGCCAACTCAGCAACATTTTGGAATGTACCAGGGCAGCAACGATAACAGCAGCAACACTGCGGTGGCAATAGGGTTTGCTTCCAGGCCTGTGATTGGAATGTCTGCTGGCCCCGACGGCGATGCAGCGGTTGTTAGTTATCAGGCAACGCATCAGGGAGAGTCGTCAGGGAGAATTGGAGGGTATCCACCACCGCCTAAGGCGACAGGACCACCGCAAGGGACAGCGGTTTACAGTGCTGGATATGGGCTAGGGCTGGCAATGGGAATGGTGGGACCGATGACGCCGGTGTCGTCTGATGGACTGGTTACTGCTACTGTTGATACTGTGGGAAATCAGTATGGAATGGATATGGGTGGTTTAAGAGGTCAGAAGAGGATTATTGACGGACCGATGGAGAAAGTGGTGGAGAGGAGACACCGACGGATGATCAAGAATAGAGAATCGGCAGTAAGATCTAGAGCTAGAAAGCAGGTGCCTATGTTCTAAACTGGAATGTTTGTGCTGTAGTTTCAGTTTTATTATGAAATATGTGTTTTGTGTAAACAGGCATATACAGTCGAGGTAGAAGCAGAATTGAACCAATTAAAAGAAGAAAATAGACAGCTTAAGCATGCTTTGGTAAACAATGATTTTATTTTTTTCCAAATGTTCTTAAATTGATGGTTTGTGTTTATATTGAACTTACACTTAACGTTGTAATTGATCAGGTAGAACTTGAGAGGAAGATAAAGCAACATGTAACCTTTATTCTTGAGAACTCGATCAGTCCTAAGTTGTAATGTTGCAGGCATTGTAGAATCATATTATAATTTTGGAAACATTGATTAGCATTGCATGATTTTCATTCTGCATTCTTGTGGCCAGTTCAAGCTAATATCTCACAATTCTACTTGCAGTACTTAAAGAGGATCTGAAAGCGAAAGCTCAGACTAAATCTCAAAATCCCAAAGACAAACTTCCAGCGATGAGAAGGAACCTGAGTTGCTCCCTGTGATGTAAAGCTGTGGTAGACATGTACTTCCATTTATCGTAGAAGTTCCAAGTGGTTATCACACCTGACAATCTTCCAAATACATGATGTTGAGGCGTTGGAGGCGGAGCCATGGCCTTGTGCGCCCTTGAGAAGAAAGTTGAAAAGCCGAGGGCAATCAGAGTGTGAAATTTTCTGTTATCTGCTCAATCATGGGAATGTATAGAAAATTGTTGTGATGGAAGCATTAAATTTTACTTCAAAAGAGTGGCTCTTTTTTTAACAATCAATTGAGCAGATTCTTGACATGTAGGGTTCAGTATTATTTTATAAAAATCAAAAGGGTCCTGAGCAGAAATTAAGCAGTCATATAAAGTTCTTATCCAAGTGAATAGCGAAAGCAAATATGTTCAAATGTTGTCGCATCATCAGGCTGGTAAAAGAATGCAATCATAGTTGCACAGGAGCAGTGAGCTAACCATAATGTCAATTGCTTCAAGTCCATACGAATATGCTCATCAATGGGACCTAACTGCCGACATAACTAGTAGATAAATCTACTAATGGAGTTTCTTGTCATATAATGAATTTGTCGCTTGGTGCAATATAGTTGGAGCAACATTACAGAGAACAACTAATAAGAAAGGGATTTGTAGGGTTACAGTAATCACACCCCGATTTATAATAAATATGAAGTAGAAGGATTCCACCTTGAAAAACAATTGCAAATGCTGCAGCTTCTTCAAACTAGCATATGAATTTGACCTCGTATTCAGAGGAGAGATAAGCAATCATATAATGCAGTTGCTTCAAGTTTACGAGCTTATGTGGCGACTTTCAATGAGAATTCCACTCCGACTAAAGCAGCAGCGATCTGAAAGTGTGTAATGATCATATGAATAAACGTGCAGAAAGATGACCTATCTGAACATGTCCACAAACTTCTAGGAATAAAATTCGACTCTGCAGGGAACAAATCAAACACACTTCCATAAATGACATTCCAGATCTTTTAGAAAGAAAAATGAATTAGCATGTTCATTCACCACTAAATTTTCTCATACAACTAAAAGTTGATCAGGTGTAAGCAGCATCTGAATCTATTTGTAATCAAAGGGAACATGTACATTCATGTACTTTCTCATAAGCTGAACAATTGATGAGGTGAACTACGCTAGAATCTGACACTCGTCATGGGTTTTGGCCTCCGAAACAACTCCACATATGACCAATTTCCTCAAATTGGGGCACCTATCTAGAACTTCTGAAACCAGTCCTTGAAGTGATCACTTATTACTATACATCCCGGCTCCAATAAAACATATTATTAAACTGAGATGACTTTTACTGATGCGTCATGTTACCTTTTAAGTCATAGCACAGAGACAGGCGGCTTAAATGCGGGAAGAGAGAAAATGAGAAATAGAGTCCAAATCTATCATCTCATCATCATAAAATACAACACTCCACAACAGGAGCATTTTGGCCTTGCAATTGTGAAGTTGCAAACGTGCAGAAACTCAAGGTTACCAGTGCTGTCACCAATATCAAGATGGATGACACTGACATCATCTATCTTCAACACCTTTACTGAATCCTTGCTAATAATCAAAGGCCTTAAGAGTACAATCCTTCAGATGCAGCTTCACATGACTATCAGCCTCCAATACTAACTTATCCAAACTATTTGATTCAAGTAACACATCTTTCAATTAGGAATCGCTAAGTTCAATGGTTGCCTGAGGATCAGACATGGCTATATCCGGACTAACAAGATTCAAGGCCTTGAGTTTAGGACAAGCTGTTAGCAGGAGGCTCAAATCTAAAGCCGAGATACTAATATAACTTAATGTAAGTACTTCCAAACAGGAAAACTTTTGATAGCCAGGTTCAACACCTGAAATATAATTATGTGCTAATGCCAACACTTTCAACTTCTGCCGACCACAGTTGCTCGAGTACATTAATGTTTGGGGTAGTCCTGACATTATAAGACAATTGGCGCAACATACCCCTGGTATACAAAAGCCAAGCAACCACAAGAGCAGCAGAGAATTCATCAAAATCATACGTCAGAATTGATAAGCTTTGAAGCCCTATAGTGATGAATATGGCTTGAGTAATGACAATTTCAAGTTGACTAATATTGAAAATATGTTAAACAGGCCATTCATTGATTGGGCGTTCTTATCGTTTTATAGGGCCTAGGTAAAATAAAAAGAAAGCCCCCAATAAATTGATAATATACAAATATGTAAATTTAAAGTGTACATGTTTGTATAAAACATAAATGACTCAATTTATAAGTTTACATACTCAACCAAATATTAAATAATCATAATATCTGCTAATAATATTTTACAAATATCATTAACAATAAATCCACTAAAAATAGTAATAGTAATAACAAAATAGTAATAGTAGCAATCAAATAACAATATTAGACTCCAAAACATTAAAAAAATTGCATTAACAAATACATATGCAGAGAGAAAAAAAGAAAGAAACTTCTTGTTCACATTAGGAAGCGCTCGTAACAAAAGAAATGCTCTCATATCAGTGTTAATTTGTCCTCAAGCATGTCATGGATTGAATTATTGTCAGAATTTTGTCCCTTATAAAAATAATGTAGCAATATTTACAAACATCATGGATTACAATCAGTTCCTGATAAATAAGATCAATTAAAGAATTAAGAGGATGATGTGCTTGTATGTAAATTATTAAATTCTCTGACTCGAACATAAATTGAAATGCAGCAACAACTATAAGTGAAACTATAAATTATGATATGCAAATGCAGATGTTTAATTCTAGATCACTTTTGCATATGTAGAATAATAAAACGAAGTAGCATATGTAGAATAATAATGATTCAATGATTATTTATCAAAGTCAAAGATATAATATCTTATGGGGTACTGGGCGGTGGCTATATATATATATATATATATCTTATCTATCTAGTTAATATATATAACGAGTCAAATGGTCTAGAATTCTAAAGGGGCCCTTTTTTTTATGGGCCCTAGAATTGAACAAAAGAGCATGGAGATGATTATGCCGAGCTTCACGCCATTTCTTGCAAGTGTTAGATGCAATCACTACATATCTTGTGGCCTTTAGTTCAGACAAAATGTTTCCCATGAATTCAACAGGAAGTTGTTCTTCCATACCCAACTCAAAACAAGTAGCAAATGACAAAATCAAAGATACCAAATGGTCCAAAAATCAAATTCCTAGGTCTTCTTTATCTTGCTTCTCTTTGTTTTCAGGAAGCATGCTATATAACTCATGTAAGCTTTTATTAGAGTTAATTTTTTAAATTATTTTTAGAAAATTAATTTTTTTAAAAAAATATTCAGTGATACTGAATGTTAAGTTTGATAACCTCTTAATTAATTTTGTGATAACATAGCTAACAGAATTTCCGTTGTTTATCCAGTACAAGACGAGGATTACTAGTTTAGTACTAGCACTAGTACTACTGCAAAATTAATTCAATTCTTATTTTTTTATTGAAACTCTTTATTTTTGTAGAAAGAAACTGTTTTTATTGAATAAAGAAAAAGAACTCTACGTACCTCAGACACCCATGGTTATGCGCATTTTAGGCCCAAAACTAAGCCCTATAAGGTTCTACTTTCTAAGCGTTTTCAACTTTATTTTCACAAGATTTTTCCGTCAAAAATAAATTAAAAAAAAAGAAATAAACAACTCATCGATTAATTGGAAAGAAAAGATAGGAAAAGAAACGAAAAATAAAAGACTCTTAACTAAAACCTCAGACTCAGAGCAACCCCCATTTGGACCTTAGCTGCTGCATTAGCTCTTGCTACGCTCCATTTTGGCTCAGGTGCTCTCTCTCTCTCTCTCTCTCCTGGTGAAGCAGTTTCATGATTTGATTGGAGTTGTAGTTGCTATTCTTCTAAATCTATTGGTCTATTGCTGACCCTTCTTTTGGGTGTTTGATTTCATTTCAATTTCGCGTTTCTTTTGCCAACTTACTTTCTTATTTAACGTGGCATTTCTACGCTTTTCAAGTCTCAATGTCTAATTTGTTTCTGGCTTACTTGGGTGCGCTTCGGTTAATTTCGTGCGAGATCGCTCATTTCTCTCTTTGCCTTTACTTCTACGCTTGGGAGAATAATGGGTCTTAGTTTGTTCTTTTTGTTCCTACATGTATACTACTTGCTAATGTTTTCAGTTCCGCTCTTTGTTTACGTTGAACAGTTATTAGGAGACAATTTCCTCGTATTTTGCTGCATATAAGTCGGTTGTTGTGTATAAGGTGGCCATTTTTCAAGATGGCAGCTTGTGCGTCGCCGTATTGCATACCTTCTGAGACTAGGAACCCCATGGGGATGTTGACTGTCTTGGGAGGAAAAGTGTCATTGGAGAACTACTTGGGAAGAGTTGGTTCTCTTAAGATTTCTGAAGATAGGAACAGGTTTCTGGGTGCCAACCAAAAGTCGAGCTTTTCTATGTACAAGTGTTCAGCGAATACCCGCAGTGTTAGCCCATATCAGAACAAGGACCCTTTTTTGAATCTTCATCCTGAAATATCAATGCTTAGAGGTGAGGGCAACAACACAGTGAACCCCCCAAGGAAGGACACTTCGAGTGGAAATGTCTCTGACAGCCTGATGGATGAATCTGGTCCGACTAATTACAATGAGGCTAAGATCAAAGTTATTGGTGTTGGAGGTGGCGGGTCTAATGCAGTCAACCGCATGATAGAGAGTTCAATGAAGGGTGTGGAGTTTTGGATTGTCAATACAGATATCCAAGCCATGAAGCTGTCTCCAGTCTTTCCAGAAAATCGTTTGCAAATTGGTCAGGAGTTAACAAGAGGTCTAGGAGCTGGTGGTAACCCCGAGATTGGTATGAATGCTGCCAAAGAGAGCAGAACTGCAATAGAAGAGGCACTTTACGGCGCTGACATGGTCTTTGTGACTGTAAGTTTGAAATTTCCATTTATTTCATAATTTTCCAGCAATGATTTTATGTGTCATCAATTTTTAAACTATATGAAGTAGAATTTGAACCTAAAAACATGTAATCTATGTTTTATATGCTATTCACAAGTTTCTTTTAGCTTTGAATGGTTGTCAATCAAAATGGGATGGATTGATTATGTTAATCTTTTAGAGGGGTCATCTTTATTAGCCTTGGAATTCAGTAGTGTCATTTTCATTTATGCTCCAACTTCTTTTTAATTATGGGAATACCAATATCATGTCTTGCTGATAAAAAGTATGAGGAATTGTACTCATTTAAACAAAATGGCCTAGGGTTGTTACGTTTTTCCTATGCTGTTAATATACGATGTTTCTCTCTATAACAATCCTCATTTTCTTTTGTTTCTCTTCCTTTCTTTTTGTTTCTTGTTAGTAGCTATAAGTTGTGATAGTGCTATTTTAAAGACTTCCATTTGCAGGCTGGAATGGGAGGAGGAACTGGCACTGGTGGGGCTCCTGTAATTGCAGGTGTTGCAAAGTCAATGGGCATACTGACTGTTGGTATTGTCACAACCCCTTTTTCTTTCGAGGGTCGCAGGAGGGCTGTTCAGGCCCAAGAAGGAATTGCATCTTTAAGAGATAACGTTGACACACTTATTGTCATACCAAATGACAAGTTATTGACTGCTGTCTCTGAGTCTACACCTGTAACAGAAGCATTTAACCTGGCTGATGACATTTTGAGACAGGGTGTTCGTGGCATCTCTGATATTATCACAGTATGTCATATATTAGATAGTTTTGTGACAGCATGAATTGCTGTTCTTTCGTTTATTTTATGAACATTTAATTCTTACCTCCATTCTTGTTCATCTTTTGGTCCATGATAATTGATCTCTTTGCGTGAAAATTTTGTTGATGAGCTTAGTAAAATGGTGTATTTCGTTTCAGAAAGATACAGGGCTTTTTGGGAAGCATAAAAAACCTTAATATGTAAGAATTTCCTAAACTTATATATGTTAAAACTATAGAAGGTTTGTGCTGCTGATAGGCAATATCGCTTCATCAATTATACATTTGGATAATAAGTTTGTTTGGGGTCTCATATATTATGCAGATTATCGGTCATGTACTTCATCGTGGTGTGTGGATTGCAGATTCCTGGACTGGTGAATGTGGATTTTGCTGATGTTCGAGCTATAATGGCAAATGCAGGATCTTCATTGATGGGGATTGGAACTGCAACTGGTAATTTTTGAGCTGTTTATAGCAAGATTTATAGGTGCTAAGATGATATCCATTGTGTATCATTACATTCAATTTCCGTTCAACTTAATATCAGTCTTTCTACTTCAAGCATCAGAATAATATATAATCAAGATTACAGAGTGTGTTATACTTAAGAGGGTTGCAAGATTGTGTTGTAAATAAAATCCAATGTGGATAAGCGTGCATTTACATGCTTTCGCACACTGTTAAAAATGATAATTTCCTCAGTAGTCTAACTAAAAAATCTTAACATGTTCTTGTCATATATTGGTATCAAATCACTTGTTTTTAGATTATTGGGCATCAATATTTTGATTGCCTGAAGATTAACCTTTGTAATACTGTAGTCCGTAGTTCATGTTTGCATTGAGATCATTTACAGGGAAATGAACTTTTTGGTGCTTGTGCATTTACAGGGAAGACAAGGGCAAGAGATGCTGCATTAAATGCAATTCAGTCACCTTTATTAGACATCGGTATAGAGAGAGCAACTGGAATTGTATGGAACATTACTGGTGGAAGTGATCTGACTTTATTTGAGGTACCTTACTACCTCTAGCAACTGTAGACCTAGCTTTTCATACCTCAACCTTGTATGACTTTATTTTGGCCTACTTGATGCTGCCCTATCAAAGTGTTCTATTCTTTGCAAAGGTAAACTAGGAAATAAGGAGAAAAAGTAAAACTTCTGTCTTGACCTAAAAACAATTACACATTATGTTGATAACACTCTGTTATGGATAATTATAGAAGAAACTGCTAGATTGTAACCTTATCTTCATTTTGTAAAGCTACTTAAACGAGGACTTCTCTGGTTTTAGTGTAGTTTTCTTTTTCCTCATACCATATGTCTTCTTATTTATATTTTAATTCATGCAGGTGAATACTGCGGCTGAAGTCATATATGACCTTGTAGATCCCACTGCGAACTTGATATTTGGGGCAGTGATAGATCCATCACTCACTGGTCAAGTAAGTTGGTTATTCTAACTGCAATGCTGTAAACTTTGAGATCTTGTTTATATCTGCAGGCTAAAGCTTTAGATCCTGTTAATGGATGTAAGAAGCCAGTATAATTGTGCCTACTTTCCTTAAACATAGATATAAATATAAATGGCTTGCGTTTTTCACCTTTTCACAAGATCATGGGGGATGTGATTCCTCTTTTACTCCCTTCCTTTCACACACATGCCACATACCAACACAAACACTGTCGAGATGATGCCTTTAGGCTTTTAGTGTTCTCTACCTAGAAAGATTACTTATCAACAATCAATTATATGTCTGCATCTTGAGATGGCTAATTTTCAAGCGTGGTCTGGTTAACAAATAGTATAGTCCAGGTTTTAGTATCACAGATTTTCACATTGATTAAACAAATTGTTAGACGGCCAGGTTAGTCTGACTTGAATTGGGATGGATTTTAAGATATGATTTCTCCTGCAGGTTAGTATAACTTTGATAGCCACTGGTTTCAAACGCCAAGAAGAAAATGAAGGCAGGCCCCTGCAGGTTCGCCATCCACCCTGGCTCCACACTGCATCTCTCTCTCTCTCTCTCTCTCCCAAAATACATACATATATACACACACAAACATGCACACGAGCCATGCTCATTGTATCTATTTATATATTGCCACTAAAAACATTTAGTTGTGGATCCATCACAATCATCAATCATTCTAAGTAAAAGTTTGCGTTGTTGTCAAATTGCAGGCAAACCAATTAGCATCAGGGGACACCTCTTATGGATTAAACCGACGGCCTACCACCTCCTTCACTGAAGGTGGTTCTGTTGAGATCCCTGAGTTCCTCAAGAAGAAAGGTCGATCTCGATATCCAAGAGCTTGAATAAATTTTGACAAATGCTCCCACATATCAAGCCTAAGACTTCTTCTTTCAGGATTTTATGGTATATAACGGTAGGTATTAGTTTCTTCATGGTATCCCATATGGTTTTAGATTATGAGACGACAAAAGAGTGTATGCTTGAATAGGATATACAATGCTCTAATATAATGTAGATTGGTATTCAGTTGTATACTGCCGACCAGATGGAAGATATTATATGTTGCCAGTCCCCACATAATTACGATAGTTTCATAAGTTTTTGTCATGCACCTCTAAATGGTCTACAAAGACATAACACATTAAATTTGTACAGTTTCGAGAGGGCAAATAGTTATCTTTTGTTGATATTCAGGCACTTTGAGGCTAAATTCTTCCATGAGTGATTGCAGAACTTCTGGGATTGCCAGCCAGACAAATGAAATTCATTAAGTTACTGAGTCACATGATATACATCTACCTTGCCTTTTCCATTACCACTCTATAAACATAATACAAGGTTCAAGGAATGGAAAGAAATTCTTCCATCTTTTTTTTTGGTTTTTTGATAATGCAGAGATTCTTTCCGGTATCTGTAATAGCATTGCATGCCCTCTTAGTCACGACTTGATTGTATGCCACTTAAAACTTTTGAATAGAAAGTTTCATTCGGTTTATTGAATAAAAAGCTTTTCTTCTTTTAATATCTAGAGAATCAACAGTGAGTCATATCAATTTGCTTGGATCCATTGGTTTTCCTAGTGACTTGGTATTGTAATTCACAATGCTAATTGTAGGCTCATCATGATATAAAAAAGAAGTTAACATGAATGAGAAACTTCTATAATTAGGTTAATTGAATGTAAAAAATATTATCATATCCTAAAATATTACTTGTGAAATTTGAATCTTAATCCACCTTTTTGGTATCAAGGGAATGAATGTTGTTCTTAATATAGAAATTAATGGTGCAAAAAAGTGAAATAATAAAACACCTTAATTAATATAAAATATAAAAAATCTAATGAATTATTAACCAAAGAAACATAAGATGAACTGCGATTTCCTTCTGGGGTCTATCATTAGACACATCCACGTGAAACATGAGCCCACCTTAACTGGGGAGGGCCTAATGTACTATATAGTCCAAGTTGCATACATTACAATTCAAGCCTGTCAATAACATAACACATAACACAATCCTTATTGCACAAGGCTCTCTAGCGTAGGGTCATAGAAACTGTTTATGTAACTTAGCTATGACGTTCTAACTACAAAATGATAAGTAATAATTTTACTGAGGCTCACCCTCATTAACCTAATAAATAAAAAATCAAACCAATCTTTTTAATAATAATAAAAAGATATGTATATGTGTGGTTTGAAATGAAGCATTTAGTGGAGAAACCGAAACAGCCAGCCAAAGCCAATACCAACAGCCGCACAATCCAGTGGGTAACTCCTACCTGAATTTTAATCTCAATCTCAATAAATGAGAAAAAGAAGAAGAAGAAGAGATATTTCACACAACGAAAACTCACAATTGTTATATGTTAGTGTATAGTTTTATTTATGCAATGAGATTTTTCCCTTGCTAAACAACTTATGAATTATTACAAAACACATATTTTCTTTAAATGTAAAATATTTCAGATTTAGTTAATTTTAGAAATTTTCTTAATTGATAAAATTATTAAATATTTGTTGTAATTTTATTTATTAAAAATCTCTTCTCCTATGCCATCCTATTCGGAAAACTTGAAACACCAACCTCACAATCCTCCAAAAATCAAAGCCCAGGAAGAGCAAATCCCTTCTCCTCTCCTTTTCCGATCCTTTTTGTGTCACTAACAGAAAACATCAACTTGACCACATACTTCCTAAAACATGACACGTACACTTGTCACTTACCATACATAAGAAGCACTTACGAGGTGACGTGTAAACTGACTTCCCACCCGTTCTCTGTTCTTTTTTTATTCCCTCCCACTCTCACACATACACTCCGTACATCATCCAAAAACAGAAGAAGCAAAGCAAGCAACCAACCAACCGTGGTCAGATGGAGAAGAAAAAGAGCCTCGTCGCCTGTTCTCTTGTCAAAGAAAATCACACCAAGTTAAAGCCTTTTGAAGCTTCACTCAAAGCTCTTCAGTCAGAAGATGGTAATCATGGCGACACACCTAGTCTATCCTTTAAAATTAGCTGTGAGCTTGGAAACAACAAACCTTCTGATGCCCATCACTCCAACGATCAAGAAACAGTTTTGCGTTGTCTTCCCCAAGACGCCATGAACATCGATGACATGCATGAGAAGCCAGGTGGTCCCGAGATAATATTGGACGAAGATGATTGTGGACGTGAGAGACTGAAGAGACACAGGATAGAGATGGCAGGTAGGGTGTGGATTCCTGATATCTGGGGTCAAGAGGAGCTTCTCAAGGATTGGATCGATTGTTCTGCTTTCGACTCTTCTTTAGTGCCTGGTGGGATTCTGTCTGCTCGAGCAGCTCTTGTTGAAGAGGGAAGGAGAGCAAACTCTGGTGGATTACGGATACAATACAGGTGTTGAGTTGCTGTTTTTTTTTTTTTTTTCTTTTCCAATGATCTTTTTCATTGTTTTAGTCAAGAAAAATTACCGGAGACTACTCGAGAAATATGTGATCATTGGTCGTGGTTTTCATTCACAAATTCGGCAAACTTGCGAGTGGTCCTTGTTTCAGTGTTAATGCATGCCGTTGCTTGTGAGAAGAAATCGAATATACATTACAGGTGCAACATTAATTAAACTGAAATGAAGAATTAAGCTAATTATATATGCACAGGTAAGTTCGAATTTTATCAGTTTCCTAATCTCGATTAGAAGGCAATTAATATGCTGTATAGAAGCTCTGGATATCAAAATCATCGGTGGAGCCAAGGCTGTTGATGGCTTGGAAAATTAGAATGCATTGCGTTGAGTCTCAAACCTGTCAGATAGAAGATGTGGTGCGAACTGTTCGGTTAATTGTAGAAAAACTCAATTTGTGATTAATCGGGTGGTAATAACATAACTGGATCGCTAGCTCAATATTTTCTTGTCTACCTCGGTCTCTTAACTGACAGACGGTATTGGCGCTGAATCATCAAGTCCTTTCAACCATGGTTGGTAATGTCATAATGCGTGTGAGTGCCAGAGAGAGAGAGAGATGTAATTTCTTCTTCTAGTTTAGGACGAGGTCGTGGCGGAGGAGAGGATAGGATAAAGATCACATGCAAAAGCTCAAAATTGTTAAACAAAGGATTTTTTGTAGATGGAGTAACTCAGAAGTCTATACTTGACATTTCAATCATGTCACTTTTCCCTTGTACAACTGTTGAATCTCATCTCGCAAGCTGGCCTGGAAGGGCATTTCTACACCTTTATCAAATTATACACATCATGATAACTTGATGAATACAAAAAAAAGAAAAGAAAAGAAAACCTCAAAACGTTGTATCAGACTACAGTTTCCAGCTCCCATATCTTTATTTTTCCATCATCACCTGCAGAGGCAAGTAGCCGATTCTCCTGACAATTTAAGAAAAAAAGAACGGTAATTATCAAACAACTGAACAAGGTTTCAATGCATAGTAGAGGTTCATTATGTCATGAAACTATAGCAAATGGGGTCTTCATTCACACAAGGACACTCCAAACATAAACTTGCTCAATTATTGGAAACCCGATGAACAGGTTGCATACATTTTGGAACTGTTGATTTGAGTTAAAACTAATGTTTGCCGCAAGAACAATTCGTATGCATGTCTTTGATTTCACTTATTTCAGACATAACTCTTACCCCTGGGCTCCACTGCACTGAATTTATATCCATGTTATGAGCCTTTTCCTTCTTCAGGAGCAGTTTACATGATGGATTGCCATCCTGTGACAAACATGATTTACTTAGTACAGATTAATTCAATAAACCGAGTATGGAGTCAAGAAAGTTAAGAGATCCAGGATTTTAAGTCTTGCACGATCGTGTACTTCATGAATCCACGTATTTATAGTTTTCCCCCTTAATCCTTTACATGCAACATGATCATGAATGATAACCTGTTAAAGATAAGCCTCTGACATGCAACGTGATCTCTTGTTTAAAACAAAAAAAATTCAGCTTACCAGGATTCATTGAAGAGTTCATACAGATCTTGGCACGTAGTTTACACAAATATCAAAATTGAAAAAGTGAGATCCATGCGGTCAATCTCCATATTTCTTGGCACAAGCATATTAATTACATAAGCCATTTTAATATTAGCAACTGTATTATACCTCATTTTTCAAAAAAAAAAAAAGTGTACTATACCTCTACTTTTCAGGCAACACACAAATAAGCAAACAAAATAGAACATGAGAAGGGTGTGCTTGATATATACAAGGGTGTCTCGTCCGCTCGTGATTGACATGCCCAAAATGCAAAAAAAAATGTTTACTCCTATGGCGTCAATAATAGCTTGAATCAACGGTTAAAATGAAATTGGACAAAGGAGATACATACCAAACCATCTTTGCTCTCCACAAAGAACCGGATAGCATCATCAGCTGCTCCACTGGCTATTATACCCTCCCTGGTCACAACCACACAGCATACATCTAATTTAGGATCAGACAAAAGGTGAAATATCAAGGCAATGCAAGCAACATCAGAGTTATAAATTTAAACTTGAACGACAAATCTAAGAAGCCACTATAAAGACAAAGTTAAACTTCAACAAATGGCAAGTTAATCTCAACAAGTAAGCCTTTTATCTCTCCAGTTTCTATCTCAGAATCATTCCGGTTAACTTAACAAAATGCAAAATGACAAGTCATACAAATTGTGGTTCTTCTGCAATCTGACTGATGATAAATTAGCTTGTTTCACGCATACACCATGCCTATTGCCAATCCAATTGCAGCTCATGAACCATATACAGAAAACAGTTTTGAGAAACATCAAGACGACATTAAACCTCTTCTTTAAGGACCATAGTGCTAACCAGGGCCCAGGGTGCAGGTAGCTCATACATTTCAGACAAGGAAGAAAATGACATTCGATTACAAATGTGATAACAATTCATGAACTGCAATTTGCAAAATTAAAACATAAAGGAAGCACGGATTGTGATCAATTTGAGAACTGAAAGAAAAATGAAAAGCCATAGTAACAGAAAACCAAATTGTTGCTACCTTGACCAATGAACTGAGAAAATAGTCCGATCATGATAACCAGTGAGAGTGCAGAGATGATTCCTGCAAAGAAACGATGGGGTCACTTCAAACTTATTAATTCAGCACCTGAATTAGTAATAAGAAGATAATTCTCCTAATAAATCTCAATTTGTTTACAAAAGGAGACTGATTATTCTGCATGAGACCATGTAAGTAAGAGCTGTTTTGTACATATATACATGTATAGTAATTCCGAATAGGATAGTGAATCTGTACACATATAAGTGATAATCCTAAGATAAGGTTTACCTATAAGATAATGATATCTAATCTATGTCTTGCTGGACATGATTGATATCTATGATTAAACCTGAGGGGTAGTGTGGTTAAGATACGGCATTATCACATAATATTGTGATAATGTCCAACTTGCTGACACATTCTTCAAACACTTGTCTTTGAAGTCCTTTTGTAAATACATCCGCTGTCTGTTTCTTTGTTGGTACATGTGTTAGGCATATTGTCCCATCTTCAACTTCAACATGCTTTGTTCTCTCATGATGGACGGGATTGTGTGACATACTTAGGGCTGCCTTGTTATCACAAAAATGCTTTATAAGTGGCTCAAAACCAATCCCCAATTCTGTTAGAAGTCTTTTTAACCAGAGACTTTCACAAATCCCTTCTGCAACTGCTCTTAATTCAGCTTCTGCACTATTCTTGGCTACCACCTTTTGCTTCTTACTTTGCCACGTGACCAGATTTCCCCACACGAAAGTGCAATATCCAGTGGTTGATCGTCTATCTTCTTCTGAACTTTCCCAATCTGAATCTGTATATATTTCAATTGTTCTCTGAACTACCTTATTGAATAATAATCCTTTCCTAGGAGTACCCTTTACGTACTATAAGATCTTATAAACTGCCTCAAAATGCTCACCCTTTGGTGCATGCATGAAGCAACTTGCAATACTCACGACAAAAGCAATATCTGGTCTTGCATGAGACAAATAAATTAGTCTTCCCACAAGTGCCTGATATTCTTCACGGTTAACCATTTTATCTTCTTCATCTTCGAATTTTGTACTTTCAATGGGAGTGTTGCTTGGTCTACATCCTAACATTCCCGTCTCCTTCAAGATATCAAGAATGTACTTCCTTTGTGAGATGTAAATTCCTCTCTTTGATCTAGCTACTTCCATGCCTAGGAAATACTTCATTTCTCCTAGGTCTTTAACTTCAAACTCTCCTCAAAGCTGACATGAGTCTTGTAATTTCTGCTACATCATCACTAGTTAAAACAATATCATCTACGTACACAATCAAAATTGTCTTCTTACCTTCTCTAATTTTGAAGAACATTGTGTGATCAAACTAAGCTTTTAGGAATTTTGCAAATCTTTCAAACCAAGCTCATGGTGATTGTTTCAGCCCATATAGAGATTTTCTTAGTCTGAGTACTCTATTTCCTCCTCCTTCCTCATCAAACCCTGGAGGAAGTTTCATATACACCTTCTTCCTGTAGTTTGCCATTCAAGAATGCATTTTTGATGTCAAGTTGTTGAAGAGGCTAGTCAAAGTTAGCAACTACGAACAGCAATAGTCCGATAGTATTTAGTTTTGCTACAGGAGCAAATGTCTCTTTGTAGTCCATCCCATAGGTCTGAGTATAGCTCTTTGTTACCAATCTTGCTTTATACCTCCCGATGGAACCATCAGCCCTATATCTGACTGTGAATATCCACCTACACCCCACTGGTTTCTTCCCTTTTGGTAGATCAACTTCTTCCCACATTTCATTCCTTTTAAGTGCTCTTATTTCTTCAAGAACTGCTTGTTTCCATTCCGGAACTTTAAGAGCTTCTTGGATATTCTTTGGGATGTCAATTCTATCCAGATTAGCAATAAATGCTTTATATTGAGAAGATAGAGCATCATAAGAGATAGACCTCTCAATCGGGTGTATAGTATATGACCTAGATTTCTGCCGTAAAGCAATTGGCAGTTCTAGATCTGCATTGTCTTCTTGTTCCTTACTACTCTAAGCTTCTTCGGCAGGCACCTGCATTGGTTCAGAGATTGGCATAGCTTCAGGGAATGAACTACTGGTCTTCTTCTTTTGAGAGTACACTGAGTGTAGGTATGGGTCTGTACCAGGATTTATTTCTATAGGAGATAATGATAGGTTCATGAACAGATCTGATAGGTTCAGGCTGAGATTCATCCCCAAACTCACTCCAATACTCCCCTTGAATCGAAGACTTGTCATAGAAGGAATCTATCTCAGAAAAAGAGACATCACAACTAACAAACAACCTTTTTGATATAGGATCATAGCATTTATACCCTTTTTGTGTAGCAGAGGAACGCATAAACACATTTTTTGGCTCTTGGATCAAGTTTGTTGTGTGAATTAACTATGAACAAAGACTGTACACCCGAAAACCTTTAGAGGAAGGTTAGTTTCAAGATGGGTGGTAATATGGATTTCTTGAAGTTTTTAAAAAGGTGTTTTGAAAGAAAGAACACGACTAGGCACTCGATTAATAAGATAGGTTGCAGTAAGGATAGCATCCCCCCAAAAATTTTTTAGAGCATTGCTAGTAAACATCAAGGCCCTAGCTACTTCAAGAAGATGTCTATTTTTCCGCTCAACAATCCCATTTCGTTGAGGACTATTGACACAGGTACTTTTATGGACAATTCCATGTTTTTGGAAGAACGTATGAAGAGTTTGATTAAATTATTGAGTACCATTGTTAGTAGAAGGACTCGAATACTAGTTTGAAATTGATTTTTTATGATTTGATAAAAGTTGATAAATACGGTAGGAACTTCAGATTTATCCTTCAAAAGAAATACCCAATATAAACGAGCATGATCATCGATGAATGTAATGAACCGCTTTGAGTTGGTCCTATTAGTGACATGAGATGGGCCCCAAAGACCACTATGGATAAGTAAAAAAGGTTTTGTGGGTTTGTATTCAGACCTTGTAAAGGAAATTCTTTGGTGCTTAGCAAAATCACAAGCATCACCTTGAACACAAAGTCTTTATTTATTGAAATATTCGGAAACAACCTTGACATATACTAGAAGTTTGGATGACCTAACCTTTTATGCCATATCAATAGTTTATCATTCTTAGGGACAATCGCACTATTACTCAGGCTATAAGGACTACAATAACATTCTTCATCTTCAAAGTAGTACACTCCATCTACCTCTTTAGCACTGCCAATCATCTTCCTTGCACCTCCACTCTTCATCCGACAGAAGGTCAAGTTCCTACCATAATGCTACCATCTCAACCCAGTATTCTGTAACTTCTCTATCACCTTGCTTCATTTGCCACAGCTTCATTTTTATCTCATAGATTCGTGATGCATCTTCTCCATCAGAGTATGACTGTCACACCCCTTCCCAGATTTCTCGAACTGTTGGCAAAAACATGAATGTTCATTTGATCAACAGTATCATGGCATTGATAAGCCATGATGAGACCATTGAGTTGTCTATCTCCCACTGTCGTGCAGTTTGTAAGTTCATTGGGTCTGGAACGTTTCCATCTCCAACAATAAGTCTCAGCTTTCCGCGTCCTCCAATGGTGAGTTTTATAGCTTGAGCCCACTCCCGGTAGTTTGTTCCATTCAGTTTGTCAGAGACAATGACAACTGCAGTTCCTTCAAGGCTAGAGGTCGAACCTCCAATCTAGTTAAGATTTGCCATGGAGGATCCCTCAAGATTGGAAGCCATTTCTTGACTTACCAGGGTTGACTCCTCGGTTTCACTATCTCTTTCGCGTGGCTCTGATACCATGTGAGTAAGATCTGTTTTGCTCTATCTTTTATTTCGTTGAGAACGTTGTACATATATACATGAATAGTGACTCCAAATAGGATAGTGAATCTGTACAAATAGAAGTGATAATCCTAAGATAAGGTTTATCTATAAGATAATGATATCTAATCTATAGATTCTGAATATAATCAGATTATCACAATATTATGTGATAATGCAGTATCTTAACCACAGACGATCATAATACACAATTTACTATTCGTGTATCAGTCATTTCAGTGATTGGCACAGTCTTCACTTAATTCAGAAAGCAGCCCTATGGTAAAAATTAGAATGTATTTTAACTAATCTTCAGAGCTTGGATATAGTTTCAGCTATACAAAATTCCAAGAACATCTGTAACAGATCCAATATACATTTTAAGTGCATGTTTCTCACCAAGGTACATGCTCATCAGCAGATTGCATCCTTCCAATATCTGTCCCCCACACCTTCAGTGTAAGATCATCACTGCAAAAGAAATGCAGCCTCCCTTAGTTCAGCTTCCCATAGCCCTGATGTTTTTTCTTTGTGATATACACCAAGTGTCATTCTAGCAAACAGATATTATAGGTCAGCAATTATAATTTTCCTTTAACGTACCTACAGGTGACCATTTTGTCCCCTTCGGCATTAAAAGATAGTGCCCAGACAGTGGAAGAGTGACCACTGAGAAGAACAGAAGTTGTGTATTAGTCAAATTTAAAATATGTCGATACGAAATGTGGAAAAGCCAACAAGTACATTATAAATAGAAAAAGGGAAAAATAACTCTCAGATCAACATTGATCATCACTGATTATAGAACAAAGCAAAATAACAAACCAATTCATAACAGATTAAAGGGAACATGCTGAAAAGAGAAAGGACAAAAAAGGGAAAAAGAGTGAGTGTGTGTGTGTGTGTGTGTGTGTGTGAGAGAGAGAGAGAGAGAGAGAGAGAGTTACTTGTTAGATTCACCTAAGGTTTGAATACAGTGCCAATCACCTGTACCATCCTCCGCCCAGACCTGTGAATAACAAATTACCACTAAAATTTGCATATTGCTTCCATCTTATTGCCATATAGCAGGTATAAAAATCTTTAGTAATTATACAATTAAACAAATAAGAAAGACATTTTAGGATAGATAATACCTTAACAGTGTTATCATAGCTGCAAGAGAATAAGATATCCAAAGTCGGATGCCACTTAACCATTTTGACATCTTGTGTATGCCCTTGTAACACAGAGGCACACTCAAACTCATTTCCTGGCATCACTTCCCAAATCCAAACAGTTTTATCTCGACTACATGTAGCAAGCAGAGACCCAGATGAATTCCATGACACACTTTTGACTTCATTTTCATGACCCTATTTCCACCAAAAGAAAAAAATGGAAAAAGAAACAACAGAAAAAGGACATATGTAACTCATTTTTGTTCTGGAAGTGCTTTAACAACCATCAGAACTGAAGTTACAACTAATCTTCAGTTTATGACAGTAGTACCTCTAAGGTAGACACGCATTCAAAATCACCCCCAATATTCTCCCAAATGGCGGTTGTGGCATCAAAGCTGGCAGTAGCCAACAATTTCCCAGTGGGCGACCAGGCACAAGATCTAACAGTTCTGGTGTGCGTCTCTTCTAGTACTGCCTGCAAAACATCAAGTCACAGTAAATTATCATACAAAACAGCCGCCATACACACCAATACAACCCGCATCAATTATCAGAAATCCTAATAATCGGAAATTAAAATATGAGACATCAATACTAGGATAATCCAGCAGATGAGCTAACAACAGCTTCAGACAAAGACAAAATTGCAAAAAAGCAACAATCAAGCCAAAAGTATACCATAAAACGATCAAAAGCGTCAACTTTCATCGGTGAAGAAATAGACATAAGAAGCCCAGGAAGCGTGAACCATCAACAATACAAAAGTCTAAGCAAAAATCAAGTCTTGTAAAAAACTTATATTATGCAAAATAACCATGGGGAAATCAGAAAATAAAGAAAAAGGAAAAACCTTGCAGTCCCAAGTACGAGAGATGCGACTACCCTCCCAGATTCGGACAGTCTTGTCGCCGCTGCAAGAAGCGAAGACCGGAGGAACGCCGGAAGCAGCCGTGGCCGGATTCCAGGCGAGACTCCACACCCTGTCAGTGTGACCCTGCAGTGTCTGAATCTCCCTGAGCTCCAAGTTCCTGTCGTACAAATCCATTCCACACAGAATCTACCAAAGCTTTGAACCCAAATCTTATTCCTATTGTCTATAGCAATCGCAGCCAGCAAGACAAGACCAGAGCAACAACAACTATAAAATACAAAGCTTGATCGTAGACAATTTGGACTTTTTTTTGACTAAAATAAATATATAAAATACATGATACTAAATTGCTAATAGTTTGTTAATAGTAATCAAAAACTAAACAGTTAAAATAGAGCGTAGGACACAGACAGGACCCGTGGCCTCCTCCTGTCCTCCTAAAGATTCCTTTTTCCCCAACATTTTGCACCGCAACGCAAATTCCAAATTTGCAAAGTTGGATAACAGTAGCAAGAAAAAAGTTGCATTACCAGATAAATAGGAGAATTAGTGCTTATTGTATTGTTTTTTCAATGGCAGAGACAATAGCCTCTTGTCAAAAATAAATACTAAAATATATAAAAAAATTAAATTATGTTATGTAAATCTTAAAATAAACGTGAATATATATTTGTGAGTATTGGAAATTATGTGCAAAACTATAAATTTAAAAGGAATTTAAAAAAGCTCATTAATTAATCTGAAAATTTTACTTGAAAAAATATTTTTTTTGAAAAGCTTTAAATTTAAACTTTTTGAAAAGCTATATTTTAGTTGTCAAAAAAATTATATCTATTAAAAAAATAATTTTTTATTTCGCAGCCAAATCTTCTTTTTTCTTAAAAGAATTTTTACGACGAAAAAATTACTTATTTACTCTATAAAAACTCAAATAAACAGGCAATTAGTAAAGCAGCCAACTCAATCATACAGATACAGTAATAATAAAGCAGCCAATTCAATCATTAAGTAAAATAGTATATACACAAATTGAAGATTAGTGCTCTTATTTTTTAGAAATTGAAAAAAAATAGTTTATAGGTTCAATAAAGATTAAAAAACAAGAAAAAGAAAAGCTTGAGCTTGGGCTTGGGCTTGGGCATTTAGTACACGGGCTTCATTGACTCGACCCAATTGCAAGGGGCCTGACTGTGCCTGTCCCTGAGCTCGTCTTCGTCTTCGCGAAATTTCAGTAACAAACATATCGCATTTTGGCTTGTTATCACAAACCCTAACTCACAATTCTCCAGCACCGAACACCGGAGTCAGTCGCCATGGATTTCACACCTAGAAGAACTCAGAAAGGGCCATTCGAAGCCATCTACAAGCTCATCATGCGGCGCACCTCCGTCTACGCCACCTTCGTGATCGCCGGCGCTTTCTTCGGCGAAAGAGTAACACCTTTGATTGGATTTCTTATTAAATTATCTTCTTTTCTTATAATGTTTCACTGATCTTCCTTTCGTTATTTACTTGATGGATCTGTGATGAATACTTTGCCTAACTGATTTGGCCTTTTGATAAACCTGATGGTCAGCTATTGATAATAGCTTGTTTCACAATTGTTTTGGATAAAATATCATCAAATGTTGTGTACTTTGTTGGAAAATGGAAGAAAGAATTAAAAAATGTTGGCTTTTTCCATAATTGAATTGGATAAATATTGTCAACTAAACACTTGCCTGCCAAATTGGAAGGAAGATTAACAGGTGATAGTTTGTTACATAATTCTATTGGATAAATCGTATTTTGTGTGAGTTTGTTATAGAAACTGATGTGTAATTTAGAAGTTGATTTTTCTGGGTGCAGGCTGTGGATTATGGAGTTCACAAACTTTGGGAGTACAACAATGTTGGGGTATGCCCTCTATTATTTTCATGTTTGCTTCATTTATAGTGGTTTTTTATTGACCAGATGTAGCAACTTTCATTTGTGCTGTGAAATGCAAGTGGCATTTTTCCTTTATAAACATTCATCTTTTAAATCGTTATAAACATTAATTTCTCTTGTGCATTTTCTTCATTCATGGAAGCTTTCTAAGAAATTAACATCGATTCCATTTATAAGTCTAAGATTTGGTGTGTCCTTATGATGTTTAATGATACTCTTGCTTGAATACCCTACTAATTATAATAACTGGTAATTGTTACCATCAGCTAAAAGTGTGCATTCATCATGGTGTTGTTGATAACCATTGTTGTGCCAAAGAATTTTTGAATCATGTAAAACACAATCAAAGGAACCACAAACAAGAAATGAGAATTCAAAGGATACGAAAATTTACGTGGGAAACCCAAGTGTCGGGAGGAAAACTCACGGAGCAAAAAGCCAAATTCACTATATTCAAAGGAGGTACAAGGTGTTTTAAATCTCACACAAGACTGTTAGCACTACAAGTGTCTACCAGAGATTGACTCATGGGAAGTTCAAGACATGACAACAAGATGAAGGCATATGATCATGTTTCCTAAGTTTATGGAAATTTTCTGTCATGGCTCCTACTTTTCAGTTCTGTTGCTATTTTTGTAGTTGAATTTTCTTTCCATGTTGTTAGGAAGTTAGCCTCCACTTTCCCATGATTTCCTATTCTTATGGTGGGTTATTCCACTGCTGTGTATTTAAAGGGGCCGAGTTAATAAGAAGGTATGCATAATTCCATCACAGTCTAAGGACTTCAAACTTCAAAAAATTCAGGTTCTCTTAGAGGAACCTAAGCCTATAACTATAGGTGGCCAAAGGAAATACCCTTTCCATTCATCAAACACTTCCCAAACCCTATCTAACCACAACTCTCGTGGACCCATAACCAGATCTATCTCCAGGGAACATAATAGACTCTTACAAAGCTATCACACAGACACACACACACACACACACCCTTACGCACACTCACACACGCGCACGCGTATATATTCTTAGCTGCATTCTAATTATTGATTACACGTTTACACTAGTATTTGATAAGGGCTTTTTGTACATGAAGTAACCTATTCCTCCTTGGGCTCCGAAGCATATGTTATTACGATATAAGCATTTGTTGTAATTGCATAGTCCCTATTCCATTTTGTCTGAGATATTTGAGTGATTACCATTTGATCCTTCAGCAGTAGAAACAAAAAGCATTGCAAAACTTGTAGTTTGTTACTTTGACTTTTTCAGCGTCTCTCAAATAATTACCCAATGGTTATTGATCAATCTTTCAAGCATTTTGGAAGACACTTGTATCAACATTTGTCTTCAGAAAGAAAGGTCTACTGATTTTGGTTTCCAGTAGTTCTTATGTCCTTTGTTGCATTATTATTGATTATCATAACATTTTTTGAATTGGTTGCACTCTGTTTAAAATCCTTAATGAGCCAAACTCCAACAACAGTCCTTAAATTCTCACTTCAATCCCCTTCTTCACATAAGTGTATGATATTTTTTTTTCTTGCATTTATTTTATATGTTGCAACTATGTCTTGGAACAAATTTGAAACTCTAAGCTGAGTTCCCCGAATGCCATATCTTACACACCATATACTTCTGTAGTCTTTCTTATTTACAAAATTTGTTATCGTGGGCCATCTGGATTGTGGATCATTAAGATTTTCCATGTTTAATTTTCTTGGAGTTTGATACTGGATTAGGACATAATCATGCATTTGCAACAATCAAGTTATCAATTTATCAATTCTTACTGATTACTGACAAATTGAAGAGGTTGAATTGCCCAATCGGAATAGCATATTTGTCAAGGTAGTTTACCACAAACTTCATTTGATCTTTCCTTTTGGTTTGCTACAGAAACGATATGAGGACATTCCAGTTTTGGGGCAAAGGCCATCAGAAGAATGAGTCAATTTGAAGTTGCATGTGGAAGATTTGGAGAGGACATCTATATTGTAGGTATAGTTCTTCATTGTTGCAATAAGTATAATTCGTTGGGGTACACCAGATTGGCTTCTTAAGCATGGTTTCCAGTTTTTGGATTTAAATGGATTAAAACCATACAAGATTATAATCATTTGGTCGAGAATCTTGCACTTTGAAAGTTAGTTCGTGATTGCTTTGTTTGTTTCCGTTGTCTGGTGTTCGAGAGTGCTACAATTCAATGCGTCATCCTTCGTATTCATTAAAATTGATGTATACTCTCAACGACTTTGGTCGGATGTAACTGTTGCCATATTTTCCAGAGGTTTAATTCGCGCCTAACTGTGCAAGCAATTTTATAAGACTTTCTTCTCTTAAGCAACTGCCTTTCTTTCCCCCTCGAGTTTGTGGCTTCTGGTTCAGACTCGTCTTATGACTAACCGGGCGTTTGGTACAAGTGTTCGACCGGTTTGCCTTGTAATAAATCATGCTGAGTCATATGATGATTTCTAAAAGTTCCCGCAATCATATCCTTAAGTTGCTTTTGATGAAATTACAAAAGCTCGAGTGAGTATTGGATTCAAGTGAAACTGAATTAAAAGTTTGATGTGAGATCGTGGAGAGAACTAATCTATAACTGATATAAGAGTTTGATCTGAGATCGTTCAGAGAACTAAACTAATCGTGCAGAGAACTAATCTATAACTGATATAAAAGTTTGATGTGAGATCGCGCAGAGAACTAATCTATCTGTTTTCTATCCAAGTTAATAAAGTTGAGGGGGCTGCGGAAAATCAAATCCGATGTGATGGTCTTCATCTAATATACCAGCCACCAAAGCAAAGTAGAAATATACTTGAGGAAATGACCAAGGAAAGTAATGGCACAACTGGTGGTCCATTTATGAGATCGTAAAATGTACTGCTAATTTAAGTAGTAGCGATGGTCAAAGTTAAAACAATTGGAGATAACAAGAAAAAGCCTCATTAGATTATTGATGTACGAGGAATTGGCAAAACAATTGGATACAAAAATGGTAGCTACTCAGACAAAACACTATACGAATGATAAATTAGAACATTAATAAATCTAGCTGCCAATGTATCGGACGGGGCAGTAAGTGTTACTGTTTCGCCATGAAAGAACTCTTACAACTACATCCACCAACTGCACTCGGATTTGTGGTCACCTACACATGAAATCAGAATTTAGAACTCAACAGATTCATGAAACAGTAGTCAGTCTCAAAAACTTGAACTGGCAAGCTTGTATGAGGCATCAAAGCTAATTGCCAAGCTTTGGGGAAAAGGCTAAGGATGTAACCATTACCCTGTATCCAAGTAATGTAATTGGATTATTTCCATTGCATAAACTATATCTCTCAATAACGACCTTTTCCTTAGCATTCTAGCAGTCCAATACATGAAGGATCACTTCAGTTTGTTGATAACCAAACAAGTGTTTCATTCTTTTCCCTTTTCCATTGCCCCCTTCTGTTACATTATGATCCCCAAAGTAAAGAGGCAAACCAGAAGAAGATAGAAGCTGGCATTGGTCTTCTTCTGTTTTTGGTGCAATGTGCTATACTGCAAAGTGCATTTTGGAACCCTTCTAACAAATCAAGATTCGGGCTCTGCTAAGGGCATGGCGTACACAACAATGGAGAGAATGTAGGTATATATTACTCAAGCCAGCATAAGAAGCAAACTTGAAGTGTCATCAGATGGAGGCATAACAACTTATCAACTACAGGCTCTTAAGAATAAATATTTGACAAGCACAAACTGGTGGAACATTGAAATAAGAATAACTTCAATGAGTTTTCTTCTTTTATGGCAATCTCTTCAATCCCCTATCCTAATACCTTGTATAAAATCATTGCACAAAAAGGGAAAACGAAATGGCTTACAACAAAAGCTGAGCGGATGAGTTCCTCAACATAGTCAACAGTGGCCCCTTTGACAAAATCATACGAAACATTGTCAATTGCCAGTTTAAATCCTCCCCTTTCAAATATTCTGTGAGATTAAGATGAAAGCATTAGAAAACTACAAATGATAGATGCATTTAGTGTCTTCCCTACAGCAGCAACAACAACAAAAACGAAAAGCAACAAGAATATGAAGTTTTAAATCGTATAAACCTGTCATCAGGATTAATTTTATCATCCAAGTCAAAAACATATTGGAAACCAGAACATCCACCAGTTTCCACGCCTAACCGAAGAATTTTGCTCCCCGTGGCTCCACTGGAATGCAGTTCTTTCATCCTCTGCAGAGCAATTTCAGTGTTGATAACAGAGCTAAAACACAAAACACGTGCAAGACACAGGAATCCCAAAGTCTTCCTCTCAGCCAATCCCAAAGCCAATTAAAGTCTATATACATATCCAGGTTCCTCAGAATATTGTCGGTGAATCATGGATTTGTGAAACCAATACATAAGTTCATAAAATTACGCTATATCAAAGCCCTTTTCTGCAAATACCAATATAAATAGTTGACAGGATTACATAGTTCCCCCTCCGGTTTTCGGATTCTAAACAAAAAGCAAGTATAAATAAAATGAGAAGACAAGAATCAGACAAAAAGAAACAAACTTTGCTTCCTGGGTTCGTTACACAAATGGAACGAAATCCAAAAAGGAAAATCTCAATATGAACCAAAACGGAAAGTTTCCAGTACGAACCCATTAAAAGCGACAACGCAAAATTTTTAAAGCAATCAGAAATTAGATAGTAAAAAAGAATTACTCGAACACAATTATCAGATAAGTGAATAGAATCATCGTCCACAAGAGAAGGAGCTTGGGGCAGAGCGGAAAAAGTGCGAAGAAGCCTGTTGTTTTCCCGAATCTGGTTGGTGAAGAATGGCATTAAGCGATGAATCAACGACGATCTCGACATGGCTCTAGTTTGTTCTCTTAAAGCATCGTCACTTTTAGCTCTTTCTCGCGTAGTAGTATCTTCTTTCTGTAATTTTAATGGATTCTAAGTTTTCGAACAAAAAACATATGATAGAGAAAGAGAGCGTTACGTGGACGAGACGAGTGGGGAAACTCCGAAGGGCTTGTTTCAGCCAACTATCCTAGTTAATAATTAAATACCGGACTTTGGTGACGTGCGCCTTCTTTAACCACTTCCCGGTGGCCGGTGGGTCAAATAATTTTTTTTTCAATTTGATAATAACTTTATATTAGTTAAATTTAAATATTTTAACTTTTTTGTTAAATTGTTAATTTTTGTTGTGAAAAATAAAAATAATTAATATAGAATAGAATTTTTAAAATATTAATTATGTAAAACAATATAATTTTTAAATTTTAGATAGAAATTATAACATATGATTGTTTTAATAAATTTGTTAATGAATTTTCAAAACAAATTAAGTTTGTATAAAATTTATTTTCTATTAATATAAATTGCATTGGGAAACAGTCAATTTGATTTGTTGTACTTTAATTTTACATTTTTTATGCCACTACCGTTCTTATTAAATTTGAACAAGCAAGTTAATTTTTAAATATCTCTCAATTATTTGAATGCATAATATTTGATTCATCAATTCACTATAAAAATATTTATAAATAAGATAATTTTTAAATCTCTCTTCAATTGTTCACAAATTAGAGAAAATATTTAAAATAAATAACTATAAAAAAGTTACTAATAATCACCAATATATTATAAATAACAATAACAAAAACAATTAGAGTCTCGCTGAAATACGAAATTTGAAGAGGTCCAGTACTACATAGCCTTATTCTTACCTGATAAAGAGGTTGTATTGATATAAATATAGGTATAAAAGTAGTTAAATTATTATTGCACATTTAAAGAGATATGTATAAATTTTTAAAAAGGGTTATACAACTTTTAATTTAATAATAATTTATTTGAAAATTTTTATTAAAAAGTTATATGTGAATTTGTCATATATTAAAACTTTTTTTATTTATATAAAAAATTTAGAATTTATCGTCTTAAAATTTTAAATTTAGATATAGTGTTCGTAATTATATGAAATCATTTGAATTTAATCTATTTTCGTAAATCATAATATTAGTATTAAATCAAAGTATGATAAATGTGAAATATAGGGAGTGATTTATTATTTATGTATAAAAATTGTAGTTTCTTTGTATATGACTTCTTTAAAATCATCTCAAATCTTAACAAGTTTGTTGTTATTTCATCGAACAATTGGTGTGCACCACCCCCACTACATGCCTGAAAAGTTCATAAAGGTCATTCTAGTTTATTGATTTGGCTTTGTTTGAGGTTGACTTTGCTTAGCTATTGGGTTATTTCAGGCAAATTGCATTTCTTTCTTTGCATAGATTTTCTGTGGAAAATGGGTGTTTTACATAGGCTTCCTTTTGAAACCAATTATTATATTTGATGTTCATTTGTTTTAAAAGAATATTAGGACTGCGTATAAAATGCGATGATTGGTTATATTTTGATCTTTAATCTTATAAACATAAAGTGCTTGTCAGTTATGAAAGGTAACTTAAGGAAAACTTGATTATTGTCTTAGAAAATTAGCCTTGAACTAGGTCCTTGATATTTGTCATCCATTTCTCAATCTATTATTACATCACTTTGTAAAGATGATCATAAGATGTGTAAAAAAGGATAAGGATGAAGATCATAACAACTACAGATGAAAAGAAAGGTGAGAAGTGGAACCCTTCACAGTGAATTCACAGTAAAGAGAAGAAATGATTTTGCAACTTAGGGTTATGACTTTGACATGAGTAGCTCAAGCAGCTTCCTAAAGAAAATGCCCTTAAAGAGTTGATTCATTACAGAGGGGTTGTGAATTCTATAGCATGCATTGGTGCCATTGATATATGATTGTTGTGGTACTTTGAGTCATACACTATTAGGAGATAAGTATACAACTCTTTAAAAGATCAACCAAATATTAATAACAAGAAAGAGCTCTCCTTGTTGCAGCAGCAGAAAAATATGAGAAGACACTAAATGATGAAACAAATACTAAGATTTAACATGAAAATCCTCCAGTGTAGAGGCAAAAACTACCAAGCAAACTGACAAATAAATCCACTAAATTCAATAAGGATTTACAGAGAAAGTTGATCTCTCACCCCTACAACAACAAGTTATCTCACAAAGTTTCAGGATTGAAACCAAAGTTGCTGACAATCAACAAAAACTCAAACCAATCCCTAAAAATAGGCAAACAAGGATAAGAATCTAACCCTCTTTGCCCTCTCACTATTTTTCCTTACTTTTGGACCTCACTTTTGGATATTGTGATAGCACTCTCTATCTCATATATGGAGCAGGGCTTATATGAGCTATTTATAGGCTCCTCTGATTTGATAGCTAAGTTAAAATCCTAACTGAACTCAACTAGCTAGATCATATCTTATCCTAATTAGATTACATCATACTATCCAATAAGATGACATACCCATCTAAATGGGACTATATCTAATAAGATTTATCTACATCACAACTAACAAGTTAAAAGATTACATCTATCTAGGAATGATACATTTATATCCATAAAGAACTCTACTATCTTTAGTTGATCCTCTTACATAGTCTTTATCTTTCAAAGCTAATGTCTATCTACTGTGATCTTATATGCATTGATAAGTGTAGATTTATATATAGTTTATGTATGACTATTGCATGGAAAGTACAAGTGAACTAAGTTTTTCATCATAAATGTTGCATGATTGTGTATATTTATGCTTTTTTTAAAGGCATTTTTAGTTGCATGTGGCCATATTAGTGTTTAATTATGTTCTAGTATGTTTGTACATACATTTTATATAGGTTGGTGTGTTAACCTTACCATTGCATTCAATGTGTGCATACATAAGTCTCATTGTGTGTGTTGTTATTTTATGTATTAATTAGCATGTGTTAAGGCATGATTAAGTGCTTATTTTCATGGTTTATTGGCAGGTTAAATGGTGCAATTGAGTGAAGGAAGCATGGAATAAAAGTTGGGACATTATAATAGGAATGTGACATTGGTGGTCACAGTTGTGACCTTGCTAGTCACTGGTGTGACTTAAAAATTTGGTTGGCACAAGTAAGAAAAATTAATTGCATAAAATCAGGAGGACATGCCAGGACAAGAGGAGAAACACGTGAGTGGGTCAGCATAAGGAGAAAAAGTAACAAAAGCGTGAGAAAGGGGAGCAAAAATGACAGTTGTTGAGGTTTGGTGTACTAGCCACGTAATAAGTCATTTAGGGCTACATAAAAACAAGGAAAGGAGGCCAAAAAAGTAAAAATGTCGTAGGAGAACATAGCTGAACAAAGAAGGGACAGAAAAGTGGCATTTGGGCATGCAGATTTGAGGAGAACACCAAGGATTCCAAGGCTACACCAAAGTTGTCCAGATTTCTAGCTTGCTTCCTCATGCAATAAGTTTTTTCCATCTTTTTCTCATCTTTTTTCTTTGATTTTTTTGATTTATTGTATTTGCAGAAGTTTGGAACCTGTATTGATGTTGATTGAGTTATGTTTGATGGATTGCTATGCTATTTTAGGATTATTCTTACCTAACCTATGTAAGACTTCACTTTTGTGCAATGTTATGATCATTTATATGTGTTTATGGTATTTGGATGCTCATGCATAGTCTTCAGAGATATATAAGACTGAGAAATTTGTTGTGAGTGTACCATGAGAGTGGGTAGGACATTCCATTTATCAAGTTACTTCATCATTTACATAGAGATATGGGATGTCATGTAGCTATCCAAAGTGGTAATCAAATCTAATTAACGATTAATTTAGGAATGGAGATTGAGAGATCACATACTAGATTTTAATTGTTAGTTTGGGATTATTCAGTCCAAGTATTGAGAGGGAAAGGGCTGAGACATTAAAAAATACTTAGGACTAAATATGATCACATTGACAAAAATTGAAAGATTACATATGGTAGTAAGGGTAATCCTAAATTTAGTAATTGGATTTTTCTAATTTCAGCTTCGATTCGTCTTGTTTGTGGCAATCTTAATTCTACGATTTTTTTTCTCCCAATTGCTAATTTTATTATTTTAGTTGTTCATTAATTAATTTCTCAAACAAATTTTAATTTAAACTACTAAGGTGACTACACAATTCCTGTGGGACTCGATACCAAGTATACTACAAGACGACCCGTGCACTTACGGTACTTGGGAAAACAAGTAGGATAGTTAAATGCCTATCATGCCACATCATCCAAGATCTCAAAATAGGGACATCATCCAAGATCTCAAAATAGGGTTGGACACTCAACAATCTCCACCTCCAGCCTAAATATGGGAAAGACATATTCTCCTTGTTCATCTACTTAAGATACATCCCGACAAGCTTACCACAAAGCCATTGCTTATTTTCGGGAACTACTTTATTCAGCATATCAGTACCATTCAAATTCATGTGAATCTTCTTCAATATTAATTGTTGCTCTTCTATCACACACCATAATCAATGATATCTGGCATCTATATGTTTTGTACGGGAATGATACATCGTATTTTTTTAAAGTTAATAACACTTTGACTATCACAAAACACCATATAATCTTCTTACTTCACAACCAACTTTTTCATGAATCTTTTTAGCCAGAGCATCTCCTTACATGCTTCCACTATAACTACATATTCTGCTTTAATTGTAAATAAAGTCACACACTTTTGTAGCTTGGATTGCCATGAGATGGCTCCCCTGTAAACTTAAACAGTAAACCTGAAGTGGATTTTCTTCCATCAAGATCTGCAACCATATCTGCATCTGTAAAACCTTCTAGAGTTGGCTCACCATTACCAAAGAACAAACTTCACTTCAATGTGCCTCTTAAGTGTCTCTGAATCCATTTCATTGCTTTTCAGTGAATTTTCCCTAAGTTTGACAAGAATTTGCTTACAATCTTAATAGCTTGAGCAATATCTGGCCTTACACACACCATTGCATACATTAAAGACTCCATTACAAATAAGTATGGAATAAAGGACATACCATATTTCTCCTTTTCTGTTAAGGGACATGCACACCTACGCAGCTTGAAGTTGAAGCTAGTGGCGTGTGAACTTGCTTGACATGCTTCATATTGAACCTTTTTAGCACTTGTTCAATATATCTCTCCTAAGATAACCACAATCTCTTGTTCTTCCTATCCCGAGTTATATCCATGTATAAAATCTGCTTTATAAGTCCCAAATCTTTCATATTAAAATATTTGGATAAGTCCTCCTTCAACTTACTGATTCTATCAATATCTTAACCTATAATTAGCATATCATCAACATAAAAAAGAAGAATGATAAAGTTCTCACATGAGAACTTTTTAAAACACATGCAAGCATGGACATAAGTTCGCTTGAAACCACAATTTTTCATAAAGGAGTCAAACGTCTGATACCAATGCCTTGGAGCTTGTTTTAAGCCATATAGAGTTTTCTTCAACTTGTAGACCAAATTTTCCTCGCCTTTAGTTTAAAACCTTCTGGCTACTCCATGTATATCTCCTCTTTTAAATCTCCATGCAAGAAGGCTATTTTAACATCCATCTATTCAAGTTTAAGATCCAAATATGCAGTTAGACCCAAAACCATCTAGATTGAGGTTATCTTGACTACTAGTGAAAAGAATTTATTAAAGTCAACACCCTTCTTTTGACTGAATCCTTTCACTACCAGTCTCGTCTTGTGCTTGACCAGCTTGTTACCATCTCTCTTTATCTTGAACACCCACTTGTTCTTCAATGCCTTTTTCGTTGTAGAAGTTTTACAAGCTTGTATGTCTTATTCTTATTCAAACAATCCATCTCTTCCTTCATAGTCGCGAGCTAGAGATCTTTGTCTTCTTACGATACAACCTCTAGCACACTCTTAGGCTCCCCCTCAGTGGTAAGTGATAGGTACTCAGAACTTGGATAACTTGTAAAATGGTTTTTCTCCCTTACCTTAAAAGTTGCGTTTCATCAACTGTTGGATCCAATTGCTCCCTCTACTCAGTATCCTCAATAGATTCATCTTCATTATTTCCTGGATGTGGTCCATGTATCTCATCAATATTAGATTGTATCTGATCACTTCAAATGCGTTCTTAGTCACACACTTCATCTTCTTCACTTGTAGAATGCTCAATAGTCAAAGGAATTGGTAAAAAGCTAATTATGCCATCTGATAAGTTAGAGTGTGATGATTTATCTCCACTTAAAAGATCAACACATCTCTCGTTCTCCTAGAACACCACATCCTGGTTCCTAACTAACTTTTTCTTCTCTAAGTCATAAAGTCTGAAGCTAAACTGATCACCACCATATCTAACAAAGATGCAAGATATTGATTTTGAGTTAGGTTTTCTTCTCTAATCCTTGGGTAAATGTTTGAGGAAGGAGATGAAGGAAGAGAGATACGGAGACGAAGCTTGATGCGAATTACTTCTCGAAACAAGTGGTTTATACAACAATTGCATAAATTTACATGAAGATAACTCAAGAACTCTTCTCACTCTCTCTAGAACTCTTCTAGAACCTTTCTCTATCACATGAGTGTGTAAGAAGTGAAGGAAGCTCGTGTACTTAAGTGAAGAACTCACTTATATATCATTTTGTGCCTTCTGTCACGATCTTGACCTTGTTTGCCATGATCGTGGCATGTCTTGCCTTCGGTAACGATCGTGGCCCTATGACTCATGATTGTGGCCTGCTTAAATTAGGCCATACATATTTGTTTTTCATCCAATCTTTTATATGTGTGACCCCTTAGGTTCCTGGTTATTTTAGGCACTCGAATTAACTTTTAATTCAAGCATATCATGAAGGGTTTCATGATGCCTATTTGTCAGAATATAAGCGGATTAACTCAAAAACTCTTTGATAGTTAATTATCCAACTTATGAAGCTTTCCATAGACAATTACTGTGCAATTCGTCCTCTCACTATACTATACCCCACTTGGCTCAAAGTATGGGCTATGTGTCAACTCCTACTAGACTGACTACATCACATCTAGTCCAAGTGATGTTAGTTCTTATCCTGGGATCTCATTACTCTATGTGTCATTGAAGAATCTCTTTATGACACATAATTGTTTTGGCCAAAGACTCCCAAGTAATGACCCTGACAAGAGGCCATGGGTATCATCTCCTTCTATCAGAAGTGGTAAATCCTTTATTGGCTACCTAATTACCTTTGAATACAAATAGTTGTCAATCATCACCCTAAGAGCAACCTCATCTTGAGGTAACAAGGAATGATGTCAAAGCACATGATTTATATCCAAGATATCCTTAAATACCTCAAGTCTAAGGATATTTGCACTATTGCTATGATGAGATTAATCATTGACATTCGATAGATCATCCATATGATAATCTCATAGCAGGTCATCTGATGTACTTACTACCCTTAGTAAACATCCACATATTAACTCTAAAGATCTCATGCTTACAGTTTATAAGATCCACTGATTAATCAAATTAAGGAGTATAATATGTGCTAGTCTGTCTGGATTAATAATGTCCTGTTTTATTAATCCTATGACTAGGGATTATTTAGATACTAACATAATTACATATGATAGTAATCTTATTATCATGATCTCATAATGATTTCCTTCATGCTATGTTTTGTATCATGGACTTCATTAATTTGATTTAAGATCAATATTAATTCACACATAAATGAATATCAAATTAATGAAAAATGCCTTTTGCTTTATTAATAAAAAAAAGTTTGTACAAAAGTGCTAAAGGTGATTGCCTTTAGAGCACTACTCTAGCAATCTCTCACTTGCACTAAAGTCAATTGCCTTTGTATGTAATACTATAGGTGAGTTCACAAGAATCAAATTTTGTTTGAGGAAGTAGTTTAGTCAAAGGATCAGTGATGTTCTGATCTGTGGGCACTCTCTCAATCTTCACATCACCTTTATTAATTATCTCCCTGATCAGGTGATATCTCTTGAGTACGTGCTTGGACCTCTGATGTGACCTTGGCTCCTTGGCTTGAGCAATAGCCCCATTGTTGTCACAGTACAACAGTATTGGGTCTACTATGCTAGGAACCACTATAAGTTCCATAACGAACTTCTTGATCCAAACAGCTTCTTTTGCCGCTTCCGCAGCTGCAATGTACTCTGACTCGGTCGTCGAATCTGTAGTGGTTTCTTGTTTGGAACTCTTCCAACTGACTGCTCCACCATTCAATGTGAAAACATAACTTGACTGGGATTTGGAGTCATCCTGGTCAGATTGAAAACTGGCATCCATATGCCCGCTCACTACAAGATCTCCATTTCCATATATCATGAATACATCCTCAGTCCTTCTCAAGTACTTTAGGATATTCTTGACAACCACTCAGTTACCCTTACCAGGATCCGATTGATATATGCTCATAACACTTAGAGCATATGATATATCGGGATTGTACATAATATATCATATATGATTGATCCTACTGCAAAAGCATACGGGATCATACTCATGTGAGTCCTCTCATCTTGTGTCTTGGGACACATAGTGTCGGGACCCGACCCCGGACCCCGACTCCCATGCAGAATATCGTAGCCATGCATAATATCGTAGTTACATGAGTTTATCTCCTATACGATAATACCTTGATCACTTTCGGATTATCTTCTCAAAACTCCCCTTTATTAGTCTCAGCTCAGCTCTTAGAGCAGTCGACTA
>JAOQMS010000005.1:41168128-41190932 GCA_027563885.1 Erythroxylum longipes | reverse complement strand
GGCTCACAGGTCGGTCAGCTGGGACTTTTGGGATGACCTAGATAGATTTGATGTATTTTTCCTCTTTCATGTAGCATGTTGTACTGAGTTTTTAGAATTGATGTACAGACAGTAAAAGATGACAAACGTGTAAACTTCTGGTTTTGATGAAATGAAATGAGGAAAATTTTGGTTTCAAAAACATTAGGATTTTTATACGGACTTTTTATTATGATGCCATGTGAAGTGTTTTGTAGTGATTGATCGTAGCTCACCCTTATCGTAGGATATGTACCGGAATGACTTGCGGGCGTCCAGGTGTGTACCCTGCGGTAAGGGGGCGCTACACGCTGCCTCTACAAGTCCATCCCAACAATATTTTTTATTTTTATTTCAATTTTATTGATGTTTGAAATTCGGATATTTATTAAGGATAGTGTTGTGAATGTTGATTCTGTCTAAACTCACCTTCGAGTTTTTAATTCTTAGGATTTATGCAATTTGATTTGCTGTGTTTTAATTGAGTTATTTTCTTGATTTAATATATGTTCGAAATAATTCGACAACAAACTGAGAGGGTGAGCCGAGTGAATATAATCAATTTGGGCTAACGAGAGTTAGGTGAATTGATAAAAATCGTGTAATAAGAGATCGAGCATAAGTTCCGGGTAGGTTAATAGAGAAATTTAGAAATAATTTAGGTTTTGAGTCAATTATAAATCGAGAGATCACAATTCCATAATTTAAATTAGAGATTATTAATTAGGGTTTAAGGATTATAACTCGAGAGAGAGTAATCCACACTAGGACTTTTTAGACCTGGTAACTCAGTAATTGTATAATTGATTAGATTGTTTTTTAATTTCGAATTAAAACTCCCTTTCTCTCAATCGGTATTTCCTAGGTTGATTTTGGATTGGGCTGTGTGATTTGTTACTGTTTATTATTTCCGAAATTTATTTCTCGTAATTTATTATTTGATTTATTGATTTTTTGCATTAATTGTTTATTTTAGATTATTGTTACTTTGTGCTGCCTTAGATTTTAGGACTATACTTTCCTCCTTATGGGATCGATACCTTAGGTACTATGCGAACGAACTGTGCGCTTACGGAATTTACCAAGGTTAATAAATATTAAAACTTAGCGTAATTACATGTTACTAATACCTATTGATTAAATAGAATCAAATGGATATAATGAGCAGTTGGTACAGGCGAGTGTAGATATTATAACAAAGGCCAAAGCACATAAAAAATGGTAGTTCCATCAATTAGTTCGACATGGAAATCTTCAAGGAGAAGGGAATTGAACAAACACAAAGGGGATTCTTCCCCAAATGATTTTGTTTTGTAATGTTAGAGGGTTAAACTACCCTCTTAAAAAAGATATGGTTAAAAAGACTGTTTTGGATAAAAAAAGCCCTTAATAGTAGGTCTCCTTGAAACGAAAATAAAATCCACCTGTATGGTATACGTCTCGCGATTTTTTGGAGGAGACTGGCAGGCTATTTCAATTCATTCCTTGCATTATAATGTCAGATCCTTTGTCACTACAACTTCAATAAAATTACCATACAAGTAGTTACAAAAACTGAGCAACTCATCTCTATGCATTGCAAGCTAATAAGGACCTCCACTGAATTTGCTCTCTCGTTGATTTATGCTTCTAATTTCTAATTCCAAAGAGCCACTCTATAGAATAATTTGCAGTCTTTGGCAACTACTATTACTACTCCATGGCGTTTAATAGGAGACTACAATTACATACTTACTAATAATGAAGTATAAGGAAGAAGAGGGTTTCACACTACAATAGGACATAAGTTAGCTGACTTGTTTTATAAAGCAAAAGTCACTAATCTGAGATATTCACATAGGATATTTACTTAGTCAAACAAACAAAAAGGCCATTTTTTGATTAGGAAAACTAAACAGAGCTTTGGTCAACCATCTTTTTCTAGATCAGTACCCTCAATCTTATGCTGAATTTGGAGAAAAATCTTTCTCAAATCATTCACCTATCAGTATCCATAACATCTAAACGGTAAGAAAGCCTAGGGCTCCATTACAATTCTTTAATGGGATTTCAACGCAGGACAGGCTTACGGAGTTAGAGGAATCTTGTTGGAACTTAAATATGGATAGGTATAAATCCTTTTAGCTTATGCAAAAACTCAGAAGAGTTAAACAAGCACTTAAAGCTTCCACAAAAGCTAATCACAAGCAGACTAAAGTCACTCAGTAATTGCTAGAGGAGGCTCAACAAGTTTGCTATCTATCTCCTCATAATAATCTCTTAAAATAGATTAAATGTGCTAGACTAAAGGCCCATCAGGATGCTTTATAATTCTATCTTAAAATAGAAAGCTAGAATCAATTGGCTTAGAGATGGAGACTCAAACACTAAATTCTTTCATACTTCTCTACGTGCTCGAAGGAATAGAAATACGATTGTAGAACTAAAAGAATCCTCAGGATCCTCAGTCAATGATCAGGAATCTTTATCTAAGCTTACAAGGGAATTCATTTTACAACTTATGGGCTCTGAAAATAGTGCTTGTGATACTCATAATGTTAGGGAACTCTTTGATAGTTGTTGTTTGCAAAACAATCTACTAGTTTTATGCTAAAAAATCTCAAGTATATAGGTCGTGACTTGTAGTTAAAAGGCGGATATCGATCCAACAGGGATTGTGCTTAGGCACCACTTAATTCAGATCAATCTTTTTTTAAGACTCGAAATTATTTTATGGAAATAAACTGGAAAATTAAATTAAAATTAAATGACTAACAATGAACAATTAATAAAACCAAAATGCAAAAAATTAGAATTCAAGATTCTAACAACTAGAGATCACTTTTTCCCTATCTTGTCTCCCTTTTATTTTATTAATTAAATTGTGTCTCACCTAAGATGTCCAATTGTATTAACTACCCTCTCTCAAGGTGTAATCAATTGTCCCTAATCAAATTAAATGAAGTTGATTAAGCAATCTCTCAATCTACCAAATCACTCCACCAATTTAACCATTTATTAAGTTATCCTATAGGTGATCAATTAAATTAATCGAAATCTCTCTTCTAACTAATCAATTAACTTGATGGATGTAGGACTATAGAATGCCAACTCTCGTTGTACATTCCTACACAGATTACCTTACTCAATGTCTCGATCTATTGTAAGATATAAATATATTCAACATTCATTAAAGACATCTTTCATTTAAATCAACAAAATAAGAGTTTAACAAGATAATTCAAAAATAATCTCTAAAAATAAATCAGCCACTCATGGTGTTTATAACATCCCTAACAATTGAATGATCCACCATAAAATGACTAGAAGAGATAAAACAACTGAAAATTAAATAAAAAAACTCTGCCTCTTATTGGCTAAAATCTGGAAATTTTGGTGTTGGTAAGCTCTTCTCTCAATTATGATTAATGATCCTTGAATCTCCACCTTCCTCAAGACTCCAAATCTGGATTTTTCACTCAAGGAGACTATTCTACACAGAGGTATCACATCCTCTCTCATCCATAGGGTTTATTATCTTATATAGTCCAAAAAACCTAAAAATAAAGTGAACCCCGTATATGATCGTGGGAATCGGCATGATTCCCATAATAGTGGGTTCTTGCAGTAGATTGCTTCATCTTCTCTTCTTTTGGTATCCAGCTCAATCTCCAAGTTTCCAACCTCCATTCTTACATCAAAATTATCAATTCTCACCCTAAATTAACATTAAATATAAAATAACAACAATGAATATCAAACTAATGAAAACATACAAAATGAATCCTAAAATACAATAATAATAAACTATTATACAAGAAACATATGCCAAATACTTAGGAAACACATACTAATGCACAACTATCAACTTCCCCATACTTAAATCTTTGTTTTTCCTCAAGCAACATAAACATAACCAATCAATTCCATCACTTCATTTTCACAAAGATCAAAGCATACAATTCCTCAAATTTTAACTAACTTAAATATCAAATCACTACACATATCATGACTACTTTTCATTAGTGTACATAAGCAAACTCAACATATGACCCCATCACTCAAAGATAAGTATAGATGCAAAATGAATCTTCCTCGTGGTTTCACTCATTTCTCTCAAGTGTTTGATGGTTAGTGTTTCCCTCAAACTTCCAATAGGAAACTACACTACTATAGGCTTGCTAATACACCAATTCTCTTCTAGAATGATTGCATGCATAAATAGATTAAAAGAACTTGCTTAGGGTTGTAATATGGTAAGGGTTGAGGTGTGTAAAGAGGGAAAAGGGTTTAACATAAGCATTCATAAAGTAAAAAGCAGGTAAAAGGGATAACAATACATAATTCTGAGATACATAGGTGTAAATATACTACTATTCTTCACTTATTGATACTACTCAAGTGTTCTTCCTTTCTCTTTTCTTTTCTTTTTCTTTTCAATTTTTTTCATTTTTCATTTTTTCAAGTTTTTCTCTTTTTACATGGAAGAAACTATGAATAAAATAGCAACTAAATAAAATGTTATTCAAAAGCATGAATAACACTCAACTCATCTCCGAAGAAATTTTAAAATTTTTTAGCTAAATTTCCAACTAATGCATTACTTAATACTATTCTAAGCTTGTGAATGGTAGGTTAATGGGGTTCCGAGTTTAAATTTTTTTAGGTATTTTCAAGAAACAAAATGTTTAAGGCTCAACGGGGATAGCAAGGGATAACAAAAAGGGTAGGTCATTCAAGTTAAGGGTTAACACAAAAAATGGCTGTAATCATCTCTATTAAGCATACATGTAATAGAGTCAAACCGATTCAAAGTACGTTTTGAAGGTAATAACCTAAGGAAGCATCATACAACAAAGAAATAGAATAACTATAGATGGAGTCATATAGGCTCAATCCTCACATTGACTTAAATGAAAATTCATTATGTGTCTCTACACTACCTCATTGCTCAAATGTCAAATTGTGAGTAAGCTTATGTAACCAACTACTTTTTACCACTCAACATAGTTCACTTTCTACTCAAGTAACCTAATCCAAGTTCAAGCATGCATTTAATCTCATTCCAACTAGCATGACAAAATCTCATGGAAAAACCAATCAAAATGATTCAAATATGGTTCCATTGCTTAACACAAAACAACATGATATGCCTAAGCATGCATCCTATTAAATAAAATGTAAACAGTGACTAAGTGCCTATTTGGTTGTCTTTTGGAAGGTGAATAAGTACTTTTTTTTACCGTAAAAGCTTTTTTTAAGAAAAATGAGTGTTTGGCTGTAAAATGAAAAGGCAGTTTTTTAGTAGATATAGCTTTTTTGGTAGCTAAAATACAACTTTTTAAGAAGCTTAAATTTGGAGCTTCTAAAACAAAGCACATTTTTAGGTAGATTTTTTAGATCAATTAATAAACCTATTTTTAGTCCCTTTTACCTTTATGTTTTACAAATAATTCCCACAATACCTACAAACTCATCTTCAAGTTTATTTTGAGATTTATATAATATTATTTGACTTTTTTATATGTTTTAATATTTATTTTTATTTTATTTTTACTTATGTTATAATCCATACAAAAGATTTGGTTAGATATATTTTCATTTATGTTTCATTTGGTTTAAAATTATATAATAATTAATATATTGTGCTTTGCATATTGTTTAATATATTTTAAATAATATTTATATGTATAAATAATTTTTATTACAAAATAAAAAATAGTTAAAATTAAAAGTGCTTTTTATTTTCATATTGTCAAACAGTCTATTGTATGAAGCTCTTTCAAAAAATCTCTTTTTTAAATGACAACCAAACAGTCAACTAGCTTCTTAGAAAAGCTCTACTGGCAAAAGCTCTACTGATATAAGCTCATCCAAACAGGCACTAAACAATGTAATTGATAAAGCAAGTGTCACCTCCCCACACTTAAAGAACAAATTTTCCTCAATGTGACAAGGCAACCACAAAATGAGAAAAAATGACATGAAACCAAACAAAAGACATGAAACCAAACAAAAGAAATCAAACCAAACAAAGGACAAGACAACTAACAAAGTATTAACACAATGTAAAAAGTTTAGGGTAAGAAGGGCTTATGGAGATTGTTGTGTTAACGGTGTTGGCAAATGGGCTTCAAAATTATTCCTCTAAAAGAACTTGAGGAATTTCTTCTTCATGTATCGCTACTCCTTGTAGACTTGTCATTTGCTGATGATTAGAGGTCATCTGGTTGAGGATTTGCTAAAATCTGGTAACCTCTGCTAGTGCAGTTGGTTCCTCTTCTACTATTTCTTCTTATGGCTCCGGAACCAATTAGGATGTGGATGGTCAGGAAGCGATTGTATCCTTGCCCTTCCTGTTCTTAACCGCAGTGTGCGTCTGAGAATTTTGAAGCTCCATAAAGTGAAGCTCCAAAATTTCAGAGCGCCTTAAATAAGATATGTAAAATATATCATATTAAGTTATACATAAACTATCCACATTAAGGTTGTAAAACAAAGCCAAAGTAGTAACAATGTGAGACATGCCAAAATAAGAGCTCTTCTTATTAACACAATTAACAATATAATGAAAATTTTGACAAGGTGTATTTATTTTGATTTTTCGATAACCAAAGAAAGAAAAGTTCTTTGGTCGAGCATTTATTACTTTCAGTTTTATTGAAAACCATTAAGCATATAAATTTATGCATAAGTAAATGCTCAGCGCTATGAATTAAAGTATTTGGTGCATTCTTAGAGTCAAAATTAGCTTCACCCATTAGAGTTTTCCAGTAGTTATCCATATCAAATTCTTCGTGATCATCTAAAATTTTGTGTATCATCTAAAATTTTGTGTTTGATAAATTGAAAAGTGCACGAATGACATGATAATCAAGTTTATAAACATCATCAGCTATCCTAAACTAGAATAAATCTATTTTAAGATTATAGCGCACAGTGGTGAAAAACTCGATAGTCAGATAAATTAGCACATCACAGTGAATGAATCTACCACAACCAATGTTCACAGCTAATCGCTCAACATTACACCTCACTCCTACAGTTTCTAGTAGTTCAAAGTCAAAATATCTATGAATAATTAGTTCTCCATCTCTAAACTCCTAAAAATGAATACCTTCGTCTTCCAAATAAATTAGGAATGGGGCACGAAAAGTGGCCGCCAAATCGGGTTTACCTTCACTAGAGACTTGAAGGTGCAATTCGTCGGTTGGTTTCCGAGCTGTCATCTTCTTCGGAGCCATTGCGAAAGACAAATCTGTAAAAATAAGAGATGAATTCGTTTTTTAGAGAGAGAGTGAACAAATCTCACAAAATCCTTGTATTTTTTACTGATTCATGTATAACAAGTGTAAAGGATTGAAAGATTTATGGAAAGAGTGATGAAAATACCAAGAGTTTAGTAGAAGATCAAGCATTTTAGAGAGTGGGAGAGTAGGTTTTCATGTTTGTAGAAAGAGAGAGTAGTAAAAGTTGAAGAATGAAGAAAGAAGAAAAGAAGAGGGAGATTTAAAATTTTCCCTCAGATGGGATTCCTATGATCGTGGGAATACCCCTCATTCCAACGATTCGTGGGTTTTCTCTCTAGAAACTTTCTGGAGAGATTTCCCACAGTCGTGGTAATCATACCAATTCCTCCAATCGTGGGTTTACTCTCCAGAAACTTTCAGGTCAGTCTTCCCACAGTCGTGGGAAACTTACCAATTCTCACGATTCTGGGTTGGTGCAATTTTTCCACTTCTAAACCTTCTTCCAAGCCTAGCATGTATTCTCAATGATCATATAACCTACAAACACATCAAAATAATCTTACCAATAAGAAATTTAAAAGGAAAACAAGACAGTTAAAGAAAATCTAAATAAATATCAAGCAAACTCAAATCAAACATAGTCATACTAAATGAATCAAACACACAAATAGAAAAAGACAAACGAAAGAAAATAAAATTCCATAGGTTGCCTCCCATGCATCCTTTCTTTTAATATCGATAGCTCTACATTCTACTTGTGCTTAAGGCGGTTCAAATGAATGATACACTGGAGTGCAGTTACTAATCTCAAAATCTTCACATGAGCTACCCTAGTATAGATTCCACCTTCCTTGTGCTTTTCCTTCCTTCGCCTTCTCCTACGTGATCGTTTCCTTCTGACTGCATTCCTAGGATCCTCAATCTCTTCCCATTATCCTTGAGGTTTGGTTTCCTTGATATTAGTTGGAAGTAGAGGGTAACCATTGTCTTTCTTCGGCACCTTGAAGGTTATATGTTGCTTTCCTACCCTTAGAGTTAGTTCACCCCCATCCATGTCAATTATCAAGCGAGAAGTAGCCAGGAACAGTCGTCCAAGGACCATAAGGGTTTCTGCATCTTCTCCAATATCTAGTATGTAGAAATCTACAGGGAAGATGAATCTATCAATTTGTACTTGCATGTTCTTAATAATCCCCTTTGGTTGGTTCACTATTTTGTTGGTCATTTTCACTAATATCTTTGTAGGCTCTAATTCTCCTAACCCTAACATCTGACTAAAAGTATAGGGCATCATGTTGATACTTACTCCCAAATTTACAAATGCCCTGACTATGTTGACTCCATTGATAGTGCAAGGAATGAAAAAAATCCCCTGGGTCTTCTTTCTTCTGTGTTATGTTAGGATTTCCTTCTGTTATATGCTCCTTCGCCTCTTTCTTGACTGGTTCCTTTAACATGAGCTTTGTTTGTAGTTGATTCGTTATATCCTTAATCTTGTTTGACTCAACTTCTTTAAAATTCCTCGTTGCTCTACTTGAACTTGATTTCTGTTGAGCAAAAATAGGATATGGAATTTTAGGTTGATGCTTCTTGATCGGCTCAATTACTAGCTCACTTGGAAGGACTTCCAAAACTGTTTGTCGTTCTCTCTTATCTCCATCTTCCTTCTGATGTTCAATTTCCTTTTCCTATATCCAAGTGATGGCTATGATTCGTTCCTTTGGGTTAGCCTCATTATTGCTTGGTAAACTACCTACACTTCTAGAAGACAAAGTATTAGCGAGTTGACCTACATAAACCTCCAAGTTATAGATGGATGAGGCATGATTCTTCACAATTTGTTCAAACTGTGCTTCCATCCTCTTCTGACTTTCCTCTTGACTAGCAAACATCCTCTTCTGGTTTTCTTCTTGAGTTGCTAGTTTGGATCCCAAAACATCCATCAGCTTGTCTATTTTGCTCTTCATCAACCCAATCCGATCTTGCTAAAATTTAAGAGGTCCTTGCAATCTTGCTTGTCCACCTATATTGTTAATGCTCCAAGAAAATTTTGGATGGTTTTTCATATTTGAGTACAGGTTATTACCTCTTTGTGACTGGCCCAGGTAATTCACCTATTGTATGACTGGCTCCCAATAAGAAACACTCAGTTGAGCCATGGTTCTTTTCCCCATACAGTTCACACTGTACTTGCATCATTTTGGTCGTAGATGACGATGCTCCTTGCATGTTGCTTAATTGCTTTATAAGGTTCATGATTTGTGCCTGCAAAGCAGTAACAAAGTCAATAGGGATCATACCTTTTTGCTCCTTCTGTCATTATCTATTCCTCTCACTTGACCACATGCAATTGTTGCTCGCCAACTCCTCTAAAAGGTCATGAGCTGCTTCAATAGTCTTCCTCATTAAAGAACCTCCAGCGGCTGCATCTATAGTTCCTCTTGTGCTCGAATTCACACCATTATAAAATGTCTACAACAAGAACTCCCTTGAAAGGTTGTGGTGGGGACAACTTCTATGTAATTCTTTAAATCTCTCCCAGACTTTATAGAGTGATTCCCCATCACTCTGCTGAAAATTTGTGATCTCCTTTATGATCCTCGTCGTCTTGGTCAACGGAAAATATTTTGCAAGAAATGCTTGGTCTAAATTCTCCCAAGTAGTCATCTACCCCGAATTAAGCAGATTGTACCACATCTTTGCCCGATCTTTCAAAGTGAAAGAAAATAGTCTCAATTTTACTGCATCATTGGACATTCCATTAAATCGGAAAGTGTCGCAAATCTCTAAAAAATTATCAATGTGGGCATTCGGATCTTTGTTTGATAGCCATAGAATTGCACACTATTCTACAATATGGTAAGAAGTGCCAACTTGATCTCGAAATTGTTAACTTAAACCACTGGCCTCGCTACTCCTCAAAGACTGAATCCTGGGCTCATTAAGTCTATCAGTGTCCTCTCAACTCCTCCTTGCTTTCCTTCTTCAGCCATATCTCTTTATATACTCTCTCGATGATTTACTCTTCTTAGCTCTTGTTCGTGTCTTGTGATATTAGGAAACTCGTTGTCACTAATTTCTATCGATCTTCGCGTGCTCCTTGTGTTCACGCACCTACAAATATACAAGAAAAAGTATCAAAAACTTTTAAATCAAATTAATCTAAACTAAACATAATGCTAAACAAATAATCCTCGTCAATGACGCCAAAAACTTGTTGATTGCAAAACAGTCTACTAGTTTTACGCTCAAAAATTACAAGTATATAGGTTGTGACTTGTAGTTAAAAAGTGAATATCGATCTCACAAGGATTGTACTTAGCAACACTTAATTCATATATTGTGTTTAGGCACCACTTAATTCAAATCAATCTTTGTTTAAGACTCGAAATTGTTTTATGGAAATAAAAATGGAAAATTAAATTAAAATTAAATGACTAATGATGAATAATTAATAAAACCAAAATGCAAAAAACTAGAATTAAAGACTCTAACAATTAGAGATCACTTTTTTCCTATCTTGGCTCCCTCCTATTTTATTGATTGAATTGTGTCTCACCTAAGATGTCCAATTGTATTAACTACCCTCTTTTGAGGTATAATCAATTATCCCCAATCAAATTAATTGAAGTTGATTAAGTAATCTCTCAATCTACCAAATCACTCCACCAATTTCACTAGTTATTAAGTTATCTTATGGGTGATCAATTAAATTAGCCAAGATCTCTCTTCTGACTAATCAATTAACTTGATGGATATAGGTCTATAGAATGCCAACTCTCATTGTACAATCCTACACATATTACCTTACTCAATCTCTCAATCTATTGTAAGATATAAATATATTCAACATTCATCAAAGACATCTTTCATTCAAATCAACAAAATAAGAGTTTAAGAAGATAGTTCAAAAGTTATCTCTAAAAATAAATCAGCCACTCATGGTGTCTATAACATCCCCAATAATTGAATGATCCATCATACAATGATTATGAGAGATAAAACAACTAAAAATTAAATAAAAATAACTCCTCCTCTTCTTGGCCAAAATCTAGAAATTTCGGTGTTGGTAAGCTCTTCTCCCAATTGTGATTGATGATTCTTAAATCTCCACCTTCCTTAAGACTCCAAATTTAGATTTTTCACTCAAGGAGGCTATTCTACACAGAGGTATCACGTCCTCTCTCATCCATAGGAGTTTATTATCTTATATAGTCCAAAAAAACCTAAAAATTAGGTGAACCTCACATATGTTATCGAGTTGGACATCCCACGATCGTGGGAATTGGCATGATTCCCACGATCGTGGGTTCTTGCGGCAGAATGCTTCCTCTTCTCTTCTTTTGGTCTCTAACTCAATCTCCAAGTTGCCAACCTCCATAACAATGAAGATCAAACTAATGAAAACATACAAAATAAATCCTAAAATACAACAATAATAAACTATTATGTAAGAAACACATGCCAAATACTTAGAAAAACATATACTAATGCACAACTATCAATAGTCCCCTTTCTTGGGAATACAAGGAATCACTCTATGCTCCATTTACATGCTTGGAGGTTCAGGAGACATTATTTAAACTATATCCCTCTAAATTTCAAGGGCCTGATGGGTTCACAGTAGGATTTTTTCAACTTACATGGGAGATTATTGGCAATTTGTTTATAAAAGTGGTTTTTGAATGTTTGTCCTCTTATACAATGTTGAAGGAGATCAATCACACATATATGTGCTTGGTTCCTAAAAAATTGTTTCCGGATACATTGGCAGATTATAGACCCATCTCTTGATGCAACATAGTCTATAAGGTAATTGCAAAACTCCTTTCTAATATATTGAAGAAGGCATTATCATCAATGATCAATCCTACCCAAAGTGCATTTATACAAGGCAAATGTATAGGGGATAAAATACTACTTATGCAAGAGATCTTAAAAGATAATAACTCCGGGAGAAAAATTAAAAGTTGTTATTGGAAGATAGATTTCTTCAAGGCATTTGACACGGTTAATTGGTAGTTCATCCAAATTCGCCTAGAAGCCTTTGAATTCCCTACAAATTTCATTGCTTGGATTTTGATGTGTTTAAAAACTGCTTTAATCAGTAAACTGGTGAATGGGATTCCGACTAAGCCATTAAATTGTGCTAGAGGCATTAGACAAGGGGATCCTCTTTCCCCTTATCTAATCACTCTAGTTATGGAAGGCGTCTCTCAACTCATCAATAAGGTTAACAATACCAATGGCAAGTTTCATTATTATGATAAATTTAGAAGTTCTAAGCTTACCCACTTGATATTTGTGGATGATTTGATATTGCTTTCAAGATCAAAACTACAATATATAAGGATGCTAAAGGATCTTCTTATGAAATTCTCTAAATGGTTAGGTCTGAAAGTGAATGTCAATAAAGTAGTTTATATTGCTCTAAATATGTGAGGAACTCTGTGGAACTCTCTAGTATTATAGAATTATAGCTCTAAATGCTTCCTCTCAAATATTTGGGAGTCCCTATTTCATATTCCAAGCCAAATAATTCTGATTGTATTCCACTTATAGAAAGGATCAAAGCTCACATAAATACTTAGCAGAATCAGTTTTTGTCTCTTGCAATTAGGGTTACTCTAATAATTTTGTTCTTGGCAATCTATATTTTTATTGGATATCCTATCTCATTCTACCCCTAAAAGTAACCAAGGAGATAGATGACATCTTAAAAGCTTTCTTATGGATTGGGAATTCATAGAACTCTAAAAAAGCTAAAGTCAAACGATGTGAGGTGACTATTCATAAATAGCAAGGGTTAGGGATCATCCTTATATCTTTGATGCAAAAAGTGCCTCTATGTAAATGAATTTGGAGGCTCTTTGAAGATAAAAATGCAAAATGGTTGAAATGGCTATATGAAACATATCTTAAAACTAAATGTTTTTGGCAATCGCCTCCCTCTAAGGAATTCTCTTGGTTTGTCCAATAAATGTTGAAATTGAGACAGATGGTGTTTCCTTTGAATAAGCATGTTTTAGGAAATAGGTAGAATATTTAGGTTTGGTTTGACAATTAAACAAAATTTAGTCCCTTAATATAAAGGTCTTAATTATGTCAACTTACAAACAAACTTCCAATTAACTCCAGAGCGTCTTCTTTGATGAATCATAAGCAATGGGCAGGAAACTTCAAAGGATTCAATTAGCGGGTTATCTGCCCCAGATCCTTTATACTCACAGGCAAAATGCAGTTACTTAGTTACTAGATACCTTAGGGACTTTTACTAATAAGTCTTGCTACAAGGCTTTACAGGAAGGAAGCGTGAATGCTCCTTGGTACAATCTTCTATGGAAACATTATCTCAATCATAAAGCATCCATTTTCATATGGTTGGTAATAAAGAATATGGTTAATAGCAAAAATAGATGGTTTGGAACTTATGACCTTATATGTGTGCTTTGTAAGGAGAATGAAGAAGATCGAGATCACTTATTTTTCAATGCAGCTACTCTAAAGTGGTTTGGAGCGTAATTTTACACCTGCTTTCAGTTACTTGCATCAATTATGATTGGATATCAACTCTTAATTGGATTTTATATATCGTGACTCAGAAGGTGCATGATACCCCTTTGTACAAAACAACCTTCACAATTAATATTTACTCTATATGGAAGGAACGTAATAGGAGGATATACAAGTAAGAGGAAGTTTATAAGTATAACCTAGTTGATGACACCATCGATTGGATCAGAGCCATCCTTATAGCTAAATATGATAAGTAGGTACTATCAATAGGAATGAAAACCAGTTGAAATCTATAACTTTTATTGTTAGATTTCATTTGCTTATATAAGTTGGTTTGTAGGTTGAATTACATCATGAACTTATAATATTGTGATAGCTTTGCTATAGTTAATTCAATCCATTATTCAAATTTTTAAAAAAATTGGGTATGCCAAACTCGGTATGTTTCAAAATCCCAATTTCCTCCCTCATGTCCTCCTCTAACGACTAATCAGGTTGAGCTGCTTTTCAATCTCTAAAAACAAGCCCATTTGGATTCCTTATCCCTCAAGCTTGCCCACCTCCTGTAGCACTCACCTCACCTCGACTCTCGCACCCTCCATAATCTTCCCACATGTGATGACTCCTATCTCTATTCCTACCTCTTTCCCTCCGGTTAGTCTTCCCTCAAGTTTATTCTTCTCACCTTTGTTCAACATGAGCAGACCAAATCAATTCTCAAGAAGTTGTGTGATACCATTCTTGATCTTGCCTATAGCATTTTTCCTAAGAACAGATGGGTCGAGCTGCTTTCATTCATATTCCAATGCGTGTTGTTCGATTAACTCAAGTTTTAGAAATTAGCATTTTTGACATTTGCCCAGCTATCACAATACATCGGTGGCACTTTATGTTCTTGCAATCTTTGAGAATTCTCCCATTTCGATGTCAAGATTATGACTTTGAATGTGGTCATCAATTTTATCTAATAGTTCAGATGATCAAAATGTTGTTGGGTCCACGTTGCAGATTGCAGAAGCTGAGAGAGATAAAGAGAAATATAAATAAAGAGAACAAGAGTATGGATGAGCTTTCTTTTGTAAATTAATGGTTGAATCACATAAATGTTACTAGAATTTGCATTCAAGACAATATGTGAGTGGTTGGATAATATTTTCGATGAAGTGGAAGCCATAAATGAAGAAAATGATAAAGACCGGTGGATTGAGAATAATGCTTTGTTTTTGCATAAGATAATAATTAGGGATTAATAATAATTATTGTAATAATTTTTATATATTTCAATAATGAACTACTTTATAACATCGTAATAAGTTTCATTCTATATATTTTAGATAGTAGGTTCTAATATACTAAATGGTAGTAAAATATACTTTTAAAACATAAAAATAATATTATATTAGTATTGACATAACATTTACTGATGAACAGTTTTATCTACTTAAGATATGTTCTGAAAAATGTATTAAAGTTAAACCAATAAGATAGGAGGTTTAAGATTTGAAAGATTAAAACCAGCTAAACATTGAATATATTTGAAAATTTTGAAATATGATTAAAAGATCATGTTCTTATCCAATGAAAATTTTGAAGTTTAATAGGAAAAGAGCTTATTAAATATAATTAATTGATTCATTTTAATTTATAAAAAATTATTAGTTTACAAAAAATTGATAGATTAATAGAAAACCTGGTTGATTTTTAATAACAAGAGTTATTAAAGAAAATCGAACAAAAAAATTACGGGAGTGTTTGTTTCCATTTTTGTTTTTGGTATTTTGTTTTTGTTTTCAAATTCAGTAAAAAAAACCCTGTTTATTTGAGTTTTCAGTTTCTGTTTTTGGTTTTGGTTTCTTCCAATTTTTAAAAATTATGAAAACCATAAAAGTGATTTTTGTTTCCTGTTTCTGTTTTTTTATAATATGATTTACTATCATTTAAATATATATTATTTAATTATTAATAAAAATTATGAATACTCTAATTCAAGATTATATATTTAATAAATTAAAATTAATTATCAATAAAAATTATGAATAATTTAATTTTTATAATTAAATTATATGTAATTAAATTTTAATAATTATTAATAAATATAATTAAATTTAAAATATATAAATATTCAAATAAAATTTGATTTAATAATTAAAATATATTTCAAATTAATATTAATTTATAATAAAATTTTAATTTTATATTATTTATTGTATTAGAATAACATAACTTTATTAATAATTTGTTAATAATTATTATATAAAAGATTAAATAAATTTATTTAATTAAAAATATTTTATCTTTAAGTTTTATCTAATATGTAATTATTATTAGTGATAAAAATATAACTACGTTAATATTAACAACCAAACATGTTTTTATTTTTATTTGAAAGAAAAACAGAAACAAAAAACTGAAAACTACAATAGAAAAATAAAAGTAGAATCAAAGCAACTAAGTTTTTTAATCTGAATATTTTGAAAATATTATGGCTTAAAATACTTTAAAATATTATGATTCAAATTATGCTCTAATACAAACGTTAGGTAAATACATTTTTTACGTTAAAAACTTGCACGAAGACACTAGCTTTTCTGTTTTTTCCCCCTTAATCCTCCGTAATTCGTTGGACCGAACCAGATTACGAATGGTAAATCGTTGTCGTTATAGTACCAGTTCAAATGACCAAAATAGCCTCGTTCTCCATCCTCTTCTCCTGTTTAGGCTTTTCTTTCTGCTCCAAACTTTCTTGGACCTCTGTAACACCCATGAATTTGTGCCTAATATCTCTTTTCTATAAAACCCTAATTTCATGTTATATAAAATTTCTCACGTCTGAAGATTCTGTTTTTGTAGTTTTTGTTTCGCTGTTTGGAAAGTAAAGATTGAATTGGGGTTGCGAGAAATTCTCATTTGGTGGCTCTTGGGGTCGGTGGCTTCGCTTTCCATTGACATTTAACATTTAAAGTTGAAAGCTTTTTGTGTTTTGAGGGAGACAAAAGTAATGGCATCGAGCTTGCACCAATGGGAATCAGACCCGTTGTTCTCTGCAGCAGAAGTTGTTCAGGACTCTGCCGATAGGTCAGATTGGGCATCACAACCTCAGATTCTTGGAACAATTTTCCTTGGCCTGAATCTAGGCTTAAAATTTTTGGCTTTTATGTGCTCAATGAGAATGAAAATTATAATTTTCTCTATGATTGGTTAGTGGGTTTTTGTTTGGCATTATTTATTTAGTTATTAGTTTGTTCGGTCATTTGATTGATGTGTTCAAACTGAAAATGTCAGAATCCACTGTGCTTTAATATCTGTTCTATTGAATGATCTTGAGTTAAGGTTGAAAATTCCTTGTTTTTTTTGTAAACGAGTGTCCTACGTCTGTTCACTTGTGATTCTTTTATAATGTTTAGGATGGAATCAGTTTTTCGACTTCTTGAGCATGAGCAAAGTCTGGTTCATGGTGACCATCCTGATCCAAGACTCCTTACTTCGATAGAATATCATAAGCGTGATCTTGCCACAATCCTTGAAACTGCAAAATGGCAGGTACTCAGTTGGGTTAATGCTCTTCCTTTTTGTTTTTTTCTTTTAATTAGCTGATTGTGTTTGTTTTCACATATCAGTTGGAGGATTTTGAAAGAGCTGTCTGCTTATCAACTGTGGACAAATCTCGAGCAAGTGGAGATGTGATTTCTAGGCATAGACAGTTCATCAGAGCCATCAAGGAACATATTACTCATGTGGAGGAAAGTATACAGGACCAGTCTATGGTAGATTTCACTAGAAACTTTGCACGCATTGATTTGAGTGAACGTGATAGGGACTTATTGCAATTGTTTCTTACTGGGGGGGATACCTTTAAGCACATTAATCATCATGATTTTGAAGATAGTAACATGTTGAGAAGATTTTTGGATCCAACCTCGGCATCTTGTTTGAAAGATGAAGAAAGTGTTGAGCATAACAGCAGGGAGTTTGAGGTGGAAAAAAGGAACGGACATGTGCATGCAGATGATGATCATAATTGCATAATGGACGATAACTTGAGGAAGGGTTCTCATTACTCAACAAGATTAGGCCGTGATGTGGTGGACTCTCTTCAACACTTGTCTTGTAACAGGAATGGTGATGATGATCACTTTGATGTGGAAGCTAATGAAGCTGGACGTAAAAGTTTCATTAATGAAAACAAGACTAGTTGTTTCTGGAACGGAATCAACCTTCTTGGTTCATTTAGCAATTCTTGGATACCATGTCAGAATAGGGCCATTAGGAGCTATACAAAGAGGTTGAAAGATGGAGAAGAACAGCGACGAGATTCCTCGACCTATCTCCCACAGGTACTTTTTTTTTTTTTAATATCAAAGGCTTTATTTCCCTTAAGATGATATTGTTGAAGCAAAATGATAAAAAGAGCACCAACACAGCTGGTTAATCAACATGGCATGACTTTTCCACTCAGTAGCATTTAATTTAATTGTTATTTCTAATCTAACAGGAACAAATGCTTGTCTTACTCTTTGTTTATTCAATTGGATGGAGATGCTTATTAGTGGCCTTCCTTTTGATAGGGCCAGCATATAGGACTATGGTTCAGCTCAGGGAATGGAAGCATCCGAGGGTTATTATCCAGATTTACAGCAAAAGTAATGCATTGCCGTGTCCAGCTTGGAGCTAGATATCAGAGACGTCGCTGTCATATTCAATTCAATCGACACTCAACACGAATAATCTGCATAACAGTCCTCACGCTCTTATGTTTGGGTATGTCTTCTCATTAACTTTCAATCACCTTCTGTTCTTTTTCCTTTTATTTTGGATAACTTGCGTCTGAAGTTGGTAAGTTTTGATTACAAATATTTACCCCATTATAACATTAATATAATGGAGGGCTACTTTTGGAGCAACTGGTAAGGTTATATCTTGTCATATAAATAGCCTCTTTGTAAAATACAAAGAGAAGGCTGCGTATAATTGATATCCTTCACCGACACTCGCAAAGCGGGGAGCATTGTGCATTAAGATTGTTGTTGTTATTATTGTATTTCTAATATAAAGACAAGGAAAAATGTTGGAATTTAGCATTATTTTAGCAATTTAGGCCCTTGGCAACGGTGTTTGTAGCCTTTTCCCAAGCATTTCACACTCAATTGAAAAGTTAAAAAAGTTTGACTTTTTGGTGAATGTCAGCAATTATATCTTCTTAATTGATTGGCACCCAATTGCAGAGATTTTAACGCTGCAATATCAAAAAAATTTCGATCTTTTAACTCTTTTTTGCAAGTGTAACTTCAGCTGTTAGTTTAGCTCTTCTCTGTTTTTATTTATTTAAGTATAGGTGGTCGTAATGAAAAGAGTTTGTCATGGGTTCAGGTATACTGGTGTCCAAATTTGCTTGAAAAATCCCGTTTTGGAGAGTTCCACCGGTCCATTTTTCAGAATTACTGACCACATTTGAATTCTGCCGCAAATTTGGCTCCGGATAAAGCATCTTGGATGTTGATAATGGTTTTGGATTAGCATGGTATTATGCAGCCATAGTGGTTTGTTTTGCAACCCGGAATTGCAAATTGATCCACCGCAATTTGTAAAGCTTATGTCAAACGTATCGTCACGTATACAATGTCTTCTGTGGACAAAGGTGTATATTTGATGTTTGTCATCCGGCCGAATGAGTTGTTATTTATATCGGAAGAGTTTTTATACATTCAACAGTTCCACAATATTGACTAGAAGCAGGATTATTGTTCTAACGTGTTTTAAAGTCATTGGTCAAAAGATGTCAAGTTGAAGATTAAAATCATATTTAAAAGGAAAAATAAAAACAAAAGAAACAGGCACATGAGCCTGCTTCCGCAATTCACTTTGAATAGTTTGCAAGTCCACTACCGCACCGTCCGCAGGGCAGTGTGCCAACACACAGTCAGCCCTGAAATACTGAAGAAAAGAACCACAAAATCGACAAATTTGGAACACAAGCTACTCAATGCAAAGCATCCGCTAGAGGAACTTGACCATGAAAACAACAATTCACCTGATTATAACAATCCCACATGCAACAAGAATTTAAACAACCAACTCCATGCAAACTGCGTGCAAATACAGGGAGTGGTTTGAAAAATAAATTTTCTTACAGTAATCCCTTTTACTTTGCCAGTGTAGAGACTGCAATCAGGATTTGAACTTTGTCTTGCAACTCCTAATAATTTGTATGATTTCACCTCACCATATAAATAGATGACTGTGAGGACAGGTACCTTTGCATCCAGTTAGAAAATCCAGCCAGTAATGTACTAATATTTACGAGCCATCATCACTGTTGAGAAGTTGAACCACCCTAAACTGCAACTGCGCTACAAATGTCTCCGCACATCTCAGACGTTAGAGTCCTGATCATACTATACATCTTCCCAAAAATGACAAATAAGGGGCTTCAAACTGACTGTCACTCAATAGCAGTGAACTAAAGGTATATGCCATGATATTCTTAAGGAATAACGCCGCATGTCAAAATCCTGCAAGCAAGCATGATAGTTAGGAAAAGCAAGATGGTAATATACTGGCCTCTCTAAGATAAGTAAAAATGTTGGCAGTTTACACTCTTTTCAAGATACAAAATTATAACTGCCACCCAAAAATGGTGTGAGATGATAAGAACAGGATAGTTTGAAAATTGTGTTTTTTTATCTCTGTGTATCCACATGCACGTGAACATGGAGAGATGTAAAAAGTTCACAAACATCACCTTCTCAATCCGACTTCTCCAGCTCTCTGAATCTTCTGTCCCAATCTTGGGCTTCAAAGTCTTGCTCGGTGAAGTCTCTGTCTGTGCTGTAGACTATGCGATCCTGCCCTATGACTGTCTTCTGTGCCATATCTCGAGCACTTAAAAGCTGGACAAATTCCAAAAGATAAATATGTTACTAAAAAAGAAGTTATTTAAACACACATCTAGTATAGTAATGCGGTGCATTTACTTTAGTCCAGATATTGAGGTGTACTATATAACATCAAAGAGATGTCAAAAATCAGAGCTAGTGTATATAAGCTAATCCAAGGATAAACGTGAAAATAATACATTACTATCACCAATATTATTAGTTTTTTTGCAATAGTACCAGCACTTATCTTGAGGTGCAAAATAATCATAAACAAATTCACCCCTATACATACACATGAAAATTGGAATCTCTTACAAGTAGACAGGGTAGTTCATAATTTTCCAGTCAAAAGAAAGGATAAGCTAGTATGAAACAACATTCACTCTTCATTATCAATCACACAGAAAAACAAACTAAAACAAAAGAGAGGCTACCTTCCGCCTAAGTGAAAGATCAGGCACTTCAAGTGCCCGAGCATATTGTTCTCTTGCTTTATTCCTCTTTTCAATTTCAGCATTCTTCTTGAGAGTAAAGAACCACCGAATCAAAGGAATTGCAAAGAAAGAACCAGCATATATCTGTGAATTTCGCCATCAAAACAAAATGAGACCAATGCACATTATGTATATCCAACTGGTATCTTGGGAAAAGAACTTGTAGTTACAACATAGTTGACAACACACCATACTTCCAGCTACAACTTTTTGACAATGATAAAATGGAATAGATGAGTTTATTGAGCTTTCATAGTGGGAAAATCGATTTACATTCTTAAGAAGAGCAACAGGGAGTTCAGACCAAGAGACACCTCTATCCTATATCAAATTTAAATGACTTCTCACAATGCAATATTAATAGGAACATGTAGGCCAAGAATCCTCCAAAATCTGTAGGAGGTAAAACAAAGAAGCTATGCCTTGTTAACCACTTTCCACAAGATAGTGGTGGAAAAGATATCAAATTCTGCTAATCAGAATTGAAGAAGGGCAATTAACCCTCACCTGAAGTAAAGGAAAAATTCCAGTAACAAAATTAATGAATCCACTGTTTGTCAGAGCAACATCCCTTCAAAACAAGATGACGGGGACACATTAGAGAGACGAAAATGTAAACAACCCAAAAAAAGTAATAATTCCGGAAGAATGTACTTTAACATGGCTCCAAGGATAATAACTCCAAAAAGATTAATCCCACCCAATCCAACAACCATTGCTCTTTCCGATGCACCAGTCTTACTGCAAAATAACAGCCACTAAAATTGGAGAATCAAATTATGTTATTTAAAAAAGAGACACAATCAAGCAAATAAATAACCTGAACTGCCATTTCTTTTCCCTAAGAAACTTCTCAACTCCAATCCAATCTGCCCATCTTCTCCCCACATATTCCTTTCTTCCAATTCTTTGAGCAGAACCAGTCCTTTGAAGAGAAGGGAATCGATAAACAATATTTCCCTACATGATAAGTAATTAGCTGAAATTTGAAAATCAAATTAACACAACCAAGATAAGAGCTGTCAAAATTCTAACTTTTGCAGGACATCTCTTTACAATGCCATAAGTATTGTTAAACAATTACTTCTATTCCTAAAAATACTCATAAACATACAAAAATACACATCCAAATCTTACATTGGTCAAAATTAGTTTCCTACCTCTTCATCAATTTCGGGTTGACCATCAAAGCGTAGAAGTACTGGTAAAATATAAGATTCATCATTCTGACACAAAGAACAAAAAAGCACTGTAATATGGAGGGGAAAAAAAAGAGCAGCATAAAAGCAAGGTTACAATCATATTGGTACCATCTTCAAGCGGTCAAAACCATGTGATCATGTTATTGGCTCAAGAAGAACACAAATGCTAATACATCAGAGTTTCAGACAAATATATAAGGAATGATGTGATGAATCTCAAAATGGACTTTCATATTTTGTCTTTTCTCAAATTTTTGTGCATGTAAGAACTCCTTATAATATCGTATATGTGGTATGAATTTAAACCAAATAAATGTGAAAAAATTTAACCTCAGAACTAACCTGTTAGCAAGACAATCAGGCTATGTAGCACGAATACGAACACGGACACGTGACACGACACGGACACGGACACGGGGACACACCAACTTCTAAAATTTGGTGGACACGGACACGGCATATATATATAT
>JAOQMS010000005.1:41128273-41157082 GCA_027563885.1 Erythroxylum longipes | reverse complement strand
TATCATATAATGCATGAGCATGAAATGCATTTTCTAATTTCTTAATAATCTCTCATATTTACTATTCTAGCCTCAACTTGGGTAACGGGATGTTACAATTAGGCTTGAAGCCAGTTTCAAGTTTCATATCAAATGTTGGAAGCTGAGATTAGCCTATCTTTTATTTATGATTTGCTTCTCTTTCTAGAGTTAATGATAAAGCATATTGATGATAACTCTCCACACTTTTAAGGATCTATTTTCTCTCAAATAATAGAGATAAAATCCATTTGTTTGTTTCTATTGTTTGCGGGCTTGGTTTTGTGTTGAAGATCGTCCATAATCACCAAATGTCCTCCTTCTTTGTAGATTGTGGTTATCCGTCCATCCAGGTAAGTTATCCAACTAACATCTCCAATATGTTTTGCTTTACTAGTGGGATTATTTGTGAGGAAATTTTTTTTAACTGCAAATGAGGTATTGTTTTTATGTTCTTATTTGTAATACTCTTAGTATCATTGATGATAACATAAAGTTCTGATTTAACAATCTAGTAGTAGCTTAAATCTGAAAGACTCTAATTACTAGTAACTTAACATTGATGTAACAATTTAATATGGGTATTTTTGAAATATTTAGGCATAATAAACCTTTAGGATGGTATATAAGTTGAAAACTGGTGATGCAGCTCCCACGAGGCTTATAGGTGAAAATTTTCACAAGCTTAGGAGCCACAGTGAGAAGTCCTTTCTCGATTCACAGGTGTAAACAACGCCACATACCTTAGACTTTCTTAGCTTTCAAACTTTGTCAACAAACTTCAATCTAAAAGACTCTAATTATTAGTAACTCAAAGTTGATATAACAATTGAATGAGGATTGCATTTAATATGGGTATTTTTGAAACATTGAGGCATAATAAACCATTAGGATAATATATAGGCTAGAAACTGGTGATGCAGCTCCCATAAGACTTATGAGTGAAAAATTCCATGAGCCTAGGAGCCACAACGAGAAATCCCTTTCTCGATTCACAAGTGTAAACAATGTCATGTACCTGAATTAATAGAACTTAGTAAGTTCTTAGATTTTATATATATATATATATATATGGGTATTTTTGAAACATTGAGGCATAATAAACCATTAGGATAGTATATAGGCTAGAAACTGGTGATGTAGCTCCCATAAGACTTATGAGTGAAAAATTCCATGAGCCTAGGAGCCACAACGAGAAATCCCTTTCTCGATTCACAGGTGTAAACAATGTCATGTACCTGAATTAATAGAACTTAGTAAGTTCTTAGATTATATATATATATATATGAGGTTAGTAGGAAATGCCACTAACTTTCCTGTGTTGTGCTATGGTTCAATTTGTCACTTCCACATCAGTGTTTCCTTTCACCATTCTCAGTTAGGATAAGCCATTTTGTCATACTTATTCTTTTAACAGATTTTGCATTCCTTAGGTTTTTTATTTCTGGTTTCTTTTTTATTCTATGTTTTTTCCTTTTATTCTTATTTTTTCTTTCTATGTAAGTCCCTGATCTTAATATCATAATTGAAATATGAACAAGAAGAATAACATTTAAAAAGAAGGTATAAATAATAACATTTAAGAAGAAGGTATAAAGGAATCCTCTAAATCTTAATAGCTTCATCTTCTCCACTTTTTGCATATCTTCATTTGTTTATTTTCTGTGTCATATATGACTACATTAAGGATAATGTATAATTCAAGTATAGGAGAGTAATAACTACCTTGAGCTTTTGATTATTTATTAGAATCAAATCTATTTTTTAGTTTAATAAATATTTTGTTTTTGAAAATTAAACATTGAGGTAAGCCATAAAAGGTTAAAATTCAAAATGTCTTACAACAGATTCTGAATAAGAGAATGGTCAACCAAATAAAGTAATGAAGCTGGTATGTATGGTGACATTTTCAAAAATATACATTAGAAACAACTTCAACACCACCTACTAAAGTAATTTAAAGCTATGTTCAAACAATAGAACTTAGTATTAAGGTGATGTGCTATCCTTTAATTTCACTTTAGTGTTTCCTGTCACCTTTCACCATTCTGAATTAGTTGGTTGATGGAATTTTTATGAATATGTTAAGCATCATGTGCTGCGCTAGGCTTCAATTTCTCATTTTCACTTCAATGTTTCCTTTCATTCTAATTTAGTCTCTTCCTTTTCCTGGAGTTGGTCATTTAGGTTTGGCATAATGACATTTGATGAGGTAACTCTGAGTTTTTCCATACAGGATGTTTTGTTAATATGGTTGATAATGTTTGGTATGAGGGTGGTTTTGTGGATAAAATTCCATTTGATCCTAATTTACTGAGCTGTTTTGAACTAGTTGATGTATGTAAGAGAAGTGGGTATGACAATGAGACATTTTATCTTATGTCTAGTTTTAAACTATGCAATGGTTTGAGGGTTGTAGAAGATGATGCTAGTGTGTTAAATATGATTAGTCAGATGGTGGGTAAAAGTGGTATTGATATGTATATTGAGCATAGTGTAGATACCCTTGTTGAAATGAATAAGGATGAATGTAATGAGGTTAATAAGGGAAATGTAGTTAAAGATAATGGTGAGGATGTTAATAATGAAGGATTTGAAGGTAATGTAGGTAATTTAGATGATGTGTCAAATGTGGAGGATGAAGATGATACAAATATGGAGGTTGAAGAGGAATTTGAGCAAGGAGATGAAGGTAATGGTCTGGATGAAGGTGATGGAGATAATGGACAACATAAAGCTGACGCAGGTGATGCAGATGAGGTAGTTTTATCTGAATATTATGACAGTGATGAATATAGAGAACTTGTTAGTGATGTAGACGATATGATAGATGATTCTACTAATAGGAAAAGGATATACCTTGTTTATTATGAAAATACAATTGATCCTTACATTGAAGTAGAGATGATTTTTCTTAATCATTTGCAATTTAAGCGTGCGGTGAGTTTATTGTTCATCAAAACAAAGAGGGCTGTCACGTTTACCAAAAATAAGCAAAAATTTGTCTAAGGTAAATGAAGGACAGAGAACTGCCCTTGGTATATATATGGAACATTTGATCGGAAGCTGCAGTCATTTCAAGTTAGAAAATTTAGGAACAGTCCTGACTGTAATAGGGTATATACAAATCCTAGTATGAACCCCAGCATTTTATCTGACTTGTTGAAGGATAAGCTTAAAAGGGAGCCATTTTTTTAAAATGATGATATCAAATTTTAGGTTAAGGATTGTTTAGTGTTGAAGTGTCCATGAGTATGGTGAGAAGAACGGAGAAAAAAATAGTAGATAGTGTTGTGATCAACATTGAAGAGGTGTTTGGGAAGCTTTGGTCTTATGCTGAAGTGGTTAGGTAGACCAACCCAAGAAGCATTGTTGTTACATTGACAGTGTCTCAGCCAATTCTAACATCTCCACCTGTATTTGAAAGAATGTACATATGTTTAAAAGCTATTAGACATGGGTTTAGGCATAGATGTAGGCATTATCTTAGCCTAGATGGATGTCGGTTCAAAAACAAAACTAAAGGTGAACTTCTATGTTGTGGGAAGAGATGGAAACAATCAAATGTTTCCTATTGCTATGGTTGAAGTTGAGTCGACAATAACCTGTAAGTGGTTTATTGAAAGGTCGAAAGAAGATTGACCTCACTTGGGCTCTAGAATTTGTTGTATTATAATGACTGATCAACAAAAGGTAAAAGTTTTACATCAATCTTATTTTTACTTTTATTGAGAGTGTAAATATTATGAAATATGTAGATTTGTGTCCACATACCGATTCAAATGGTTATGATTTTCCCTTGTAGGGACTTGATAGAGCTATTGTAGATTTGTATCCAAATGCTGAGCTAGGTTTTGTGCTAGATATGTTTATATGAATTGGTATGGAAGAGGACATAAAGGGGAAAAGGTGAAGAAGCAATTTTGGAAAATTGCGAAATCCTTAAAGAAAATTTGGATAAGCTTAGAGTCAAAAAGGAAAGGGTAGCAGAAGATATTGAAGTTATGCACCAGTTCAACAATGGTGCATAGATTTCTAGAGGTAAGATTCTATGATTGAGTTAGTTGATAATAACTTATGTGAGGCCTTTAATAAGACTTTGGTTGATGCAAGGAAAATGTCTGTTTTAGGGTTGTTTGAGCACATTAGAAGAGAATTGATGAAAAGAATTTTGATAAAAAGAAAAGAGGCTGCCAAGTGGAAAGGAAATTTAGGGTCAAGAATATGGGAAGCAATTGAGAAGAGTGTCATGATTGCTTAACATTGTTCAGTACATCATAATAGAGAAGGAGGGTATGAGATTGATCATGGTCAGAATAGATATGTGGTGAGGCTTCAGAACAAAATATGTTCTTGTAGGAGATGTAACCTCTTTGACATTCCTTGTGCACATGCCATATGTGCTATTAAAGACAATAGGTAATATTGAAGAGTACACTTCTAGTTGGTTATGGAAGACTAAATATGTCAAAGCATATGGGAAGATAATTTAACGAATGACTGGTATGAAGGACTGACCCATTAGTAATGAAGAAATGAGTAGGCCATCAGAATTCAAACAAGGGCCTAGTAGGCCCAAAACAGCTAGGAAAAAGGGCATTGATGAGCCTCAAAAGAAAACAAAAGTAACTAAAAAGCAAAATGCTGAACACGTGTCTGGGAGGGGCATGATTATGACATGCAGCCACTACCATACAGAAGGACACAACAAAAGAGGTTGTCCTTGGAAGGGCATAGAGGTAATTTCTAAGCTATTTTGTCTTTTTTGTGGTACAGTTAAGATTCTTTTCTATAGTAGTGGAAATCTTTTAGGTTTTTTAGTTCCATTCTTACTGTTATCAACAACAAGTTCCAACCCAGTTTCAAAATCCTAACCTAGATTAGTCAACTCATTCCCGTGTGGTGCAAAACACAACAAACTCATAGTCAACCCCAGAAAACATATCCACAGTTCAAACTAACATTGACATCTCAGTAAGTGCTTTTAAATCTGCATCTAACAATGCCACAAGGGGAAAGAAAGGTAAAAGAAAAGTAAATGCCTCTGTTTTTGCCTCTGCTACTGTGTTTGTATCTGTTGGTGCCACAATTGCTTTAGGTAATGCGAACACCTTAAGTACTACTCATTTATGTGGAAGTGCAAATGCAACAACTTCAGTTGTTCTCCCAACACCTGGAGGTGCTTCAGAAATAACAGATATTTCTACATCTTTAAAGGCCACTACCAAAAACCAAACCAAAGGGAGATGAGGGCCTAGTTATGGTTTTATAGATGATGGAAGAAGAATGAGGATGTTTGGTGCTGGCAGATGTGGTCCAAATTCTCAAGAAAAATTTTTAGGAAAAAGTCTTGTCACATACTCTTCTCTTCAACAAGAAGCAAATAGAAAGTTTAAGAAACGGATAAAAGGGATTGAGATATACATAAATGAAACCATAAGGTTGCAGATGCTAAATGTAAGTGTTAAATATTTGCATTCTTATTAAACATTAATTAAGTCATACAACTTAACAATGTTTTCATTTTATCTACAGCCTGGAAGGAAAAGTCAGAGACTACTACACCTTAGGCAAAAATCAATAAAGAAGAAGTAAGATGCTTCTGGGCATGTGAATCTAAGCTAAAAAATTGAAACTGCATCTTCAAAGGGAAAGGAGAAATTGCAAACTTAACTATGTTTGTTAGTGAACTAAAAAATTTTGTGATATTTGTGTACTGAACAACAAACTTAAACTGCATCTTCAATCTACATAGCTTATATCGATCAATTTTGTGATATTTGTGTACTGAACAATGGTTAAAAGGTTGGATATTTATTCAGAGGTTGGATATCAATATATTTTAAGGATCTTGTGATGGAAGCTTGGTTGGAATTATCACATTCTCTGTAATGTTAAAAGTTTTCAAGAAAAGCTTAAAATCTGTGGCCTAAAAGAGATGATAAGCTTTTTGTAGTAAAGTGTTGGTCCCCTTTATTTTCATTGTTTAGTCTTGAATTGAGATAAGATCATCAAGTAGTCATTTTATGTAGTATATCATAAACCAATCTGGTACTTTAATTTGATCTTTGCAGGTGTTTTATGGGTTTTCTATTGTGTACGTATGTTTCTATTTATTTTCCTACTTAATTATTAAAAGACAAAAAGGCAGGATCTTGTTAGATATCTACTGATTGTAAGGATCTTGTTGGATATATATTGATTGTCAGGATCTTGTTGGCATTCATATGTTATTAAAGCAATGAATGCAATGACTGCCAATTTCAGTGTAAATTGCATTTCTTTTAGGTTTTTCCTTTTTGTTGAAGTTTATGAATGGTAGAACATGTACATTGTTAATACAAAGAATTGGAATTATAGGTCTACTAAACATCTTTATCTCCTCATCAATAATTTCATGACTTATAAAACAACTTAACAGTTGTGTTAATCATTTTTCTCCAAACTAAAGTACTTAATAACATTTTTATAAGTAGTTAATTGCTGCCTCTTTCAACTCTTTTTGACTACTAAGTAATACACCATCTCCATTGATTAAAGATCCTATTTTGTTACTAATCTTCCTTACCACATGTTGAAACATCAAACATCTTTAGGCTAGTACATCAAACATCAAACATGTTTAGGTTAGAACATCAAATTAGGAATACAACAGGTGTTGAAACATCTAACAATTACACTTTCCAACATCAGGTTAGGTGAATTACATTTACACAATTTTCTAGAACATCAAACCATTTCCAGGTAAAGCTTTAAAAGTACAATTATTGCCTATATTGCCTTCATTATTTATGCTAACAAACATAAGCAAAACTACTAAACACAAGCTTAAATAAGCTACAAATTTCTAACACTTTGCTGAGTGTGTTTCATTACTACTCCTCATGGCAACTAGCTCATTTTTCAACTTCAAATTTTTTGCTATCATTTCAGCTTGCAAAACATCTATGGCATTCTCTCTTAACTCTACCACTTCAACCTTCAATAGATTACTTTCACGGTATAACATCTTCTCTATGTTTTTCAGCTCTAAAATAAACTGTTTTGCTCTTGGACAAAATCTTTGATCATGCCATTCATGAAATCCACAAACATTTTCACTCTACTATCAAAGAAAAAAATAGCAATTTGTTAATGAAATATATGAACATATTTAGCTAAAACAACATAAAAATGTACCAAAATTACCGAAAAGATTCGACAACCATTAAACCTTCTTCTTGGATTTTCATCAGTCCATGAAGTCCATCTAGGTACTTTCAAGTTACAGTAACAATATTTAGCCTCTCCGTCATAGTTCCATCCAACTGGGTAAGTTGAAGAAATCAACTTGTATGACCTTAAATCAAGCTTAGAATGTGCCCCTTTATTTCCAAAGATGAAATTTTCAAAATTTTCAACTCAACACAAAATTACAATTAAGAAAACAACAAACTGAATCCTCTAATCAACCTAATTACCTTGAAGAACTACTACTTGAGCTCATTCTCAAGTATTACAACACAATGCTGTAATGTTGATTGTGCACCCACTGATTGCTAAATGATGTCTACAGAACTGAATTTGTTTGCTCCTAAGAATCTGCTTCTCTTCCATGAATGTCATACTTTATCTTAAACTCAACAGATAGAGATAAACAAAACATGGATAACCACCAACAAAGCTAAACCAAGTGACGTAAATCATATCCTACATTCGATGTTAAGTAGATGGGGAAGAGAAAACTTGATTATATCCTACATACAAATGTATAATAGAATTGCACATGAAAACAATTATATTCTACATTCTATTCAGCCCTATAATCAAACCCATTTAAAAAAGATAAAGTAATTTACCTAAATGTAACATTGTTAACGAGACTTTCCATAAAAAGGAAAAAGGGCAATAAAGTGAAGATTCAAACACCATAAATTATATAAAAAATTAGAAGGGACCATGAGTCATTACCTACTTGGGTCTTCAATCAGAGCACATATATGCTTCAAATCTCTAAAAACCCAACCACTCATTCACCTCTAACGCCAAAAGAGAGAGCTCACACTATGTAAAAGGCACAAGCAAGATTAGAGTGAAGGCATATGAGTGAAGTGATGATGCGTGCAGGGATTAGAGTGAAGGCACAATCGAGAGAAGAGAAACAGGGTGAAAACACTTGTTGAAAAAAATGGTTGATTTAGGGTTGAAGAGTAGAAATTAAAATGAAATTAAATTTTTTTCTTAAATTCCACCTGGCCTAGGCAATAACTTATGTGTTCTTAACGTGACATCTAAAGACTAACTGACCTATATGTAATGGTAAGTGTAAAACACGTCTTAATTTTCATCCAGAAAGACCTTAAATTGAGTAAACTCATGAAATTATTGACCTTCTTTGAGCAAGTTACAAGTTTAAGTCCTAAAATGATCAAACTCAAAAAGATTAAGCCCTAATTTGGGATTTTAACCTAAATAGAAGTGGCCAAGTGGGACTTTAAGATCACTCAAATCAAACGGAATATACTTCTATTTAAAAATATCGTCTTGGTTTATATAAACATAAAAGACTGTGTCTTTGTAACTCGACCCATTAGGCCAAGTACGATGGAACCTCTCAACTTTTAAGAGAGCTCTACGCTTAGCCTAATCCGTTGGAACTCTAACCTCCATTTCATTGCTCTCGAAAAAATAAAAAGTACCTCATATGTTGACTTTAGCAAGAACTCCAAATTTGCGTAGAACGACAATAGAGTTTAAATCGATCTCTTTAAATCCCTCGTGTTTAAAATATTTCATGTTAGAATAAAGCTTAATTGTTACATATCATTTTCTAGATCACAAATCTCACGTTACCTAAAAAAGATATAAATATGGAAGCATACTTGAATTTATTGTGTGAAGTGTTAAGTTAAAAATTTGGAACATGAACTTCTAAATTAGTATGTCGGCTTCTATTTTGAAATTTGCAATGAGAATAATAAGCGCAAACTAATAGACATATAACTTAGAACAGATTCTTTGTTCCCCTTTCTCAATTCCTACCTAGTGCTAACAATTCTCGTCACAAATTTCCTTTTGTCTCTTTTTTTATTTTGAACTTTGTGGATGATAGTTGTTGGACTTTGTTGGGCTCCTGTTAATATTGGAATATATGACTTCTAAGTTATTGTCACAAAATATCTTAAGTGTCTTTTTAATGCCATTTACAATTTGTAGCCTCGTGACAAAATTTCGCAGCCATATCCCATTGTTAGACACTTCATAACATTCTATAAACTCCCTGCTATAGTAGTAGAAGTTATAAGTGTTTGCTTAATACTCTTCCTAAAATAACTCCTCTAGCAAACAAATATGTATAACTTGAAGTAGATTTCCTACTATCTTAGCATCCAACAAAATCATAATTAGAATACACAATGATCTCAAGATGATCTAATATCCTGTATGTGAGCATATAATCTTTAGTTTTCTATAAATACATTATGACTCTTCTAGCTTCTACCCAATGGTCTAGTTCAGGATTGGTCAAATATCTCCCTAGAATTCCAATAATATATGCAATATCTATATGCATACATTTTGCATACATAAGACTCCCTATTACTGACATATAATAAATCGTTTGTATCTCATTAGCCTTAAAATCATTTTCAATGCATTGACCGAGACTAAATTTGTCTCCTTTAGATATAGAGGTATCACCTGGTTTATAGTTTTGCATAACTAATCTCTTGAGAACCTTTTTGATATAGATCTTTTGTGATAATCCATTCATCTATCATATTCATCTCAAAAACAAATAAGATGATAACCTGATGAAACTTGTAATACCATTGACGAGAAGCCTGCTTGAGTTTATAAATAGATTTCTTTAATTTGCAAACCATTTTCTTTGGGTCTCTTGATATAAAGTTTTTTAGTTGCACCATGTAAAATGTCTCATTAATGTCAACATTGAGAAATGCAGTTTTAACATCTATTTGATGTAACTCAAGATCCAAGTATGCCGTAAATCCTATAATGATTCTTAAAAAGTCTTTCAAAGAAACCAGAGAGAAAGTCTCTTTATAATCAATGTCTTCCTTCTGACAGAAGCCCTTAGAAACTAGACTTGCTTTACATCTTTCCACTTTGCCTTTAAAATCCCCTTTCTTCTTAAATATCTATTTATAACCAATGAGTTTTACACCTTCAGGTAACGGGACAAGATTCCAAATGTCATTTTCTTGTATAGACTTCATTTCCTTATTTATGGCTTCAATCCAATTTTGAGAGTTAGAAATTTGTATGACTTAATAGTAGTTAACTGGATCATCTTCCACCATTATAATTCCAAACTCTTGTTCTTGAACATATACAACATAATCATCCAAAATTGCATTTCTTCTCTTTCCAGTATATCTCTTTAGTGGTACTAGTTCTTGAGCTTGCTGATTTGGTCTTCTATAATAACTTCTTGAATTTATATGGTAGAAACATTATCTTGATCTAGAATTGCTTCTTGACTAATTTTAATAATAGCTTGAGGAATAATAACACTTTTCTCCTCTAAAATAAAGTCTTTTACCTTATCTCCTACAAACTCAACTTCCTGAAAGAATCTAGCATTCCCTATCTTAAAAATTCCTTTAGCAGTGGGATCATAAAACTTAAAACCCATATATCTTTTAGAGTATCTAATAAATAACAACTAATAGTTATTAAGTCTAGTTCATTTGTTGTATAACCCTAAGTGTGTAAATGGTTCAAGTTAGGTTTCTTGCATGTCATAAAGGGTTTTGATAGTTGCTTTAGTTGGAACTCTATTGAGTAAGTAAGTTGCAGTCTTTAATGCCTCACCTTAGAGGGATTTTGGCAAAGTGGTATGGGAAATCATACTCCTTACCATATCCTTAAATGTTCTATTTCATCTTTCAGCTACACCATTCATGTTAGGAGTGCTTGACATGGTGTACTATAGGACAATTCCATATTCCTTTAGGTATTTAGTAAGGGTCTTAGATATTGCTCACTTGAACCATCATATTATTCTCCACCACTATCAGATCTGATGCACTTAATCCTTTTGCCAAGTTAATTTTCAACTTCAACCTTAAAAGTTTTGAACATATCCAGAGATTGGGTTTTCTCATAAATAAGATATAGGTAATCTTATCTTGATTAAACACACTTATGTGAGTGGTAGTATTGAAATCTATCCATTAAGTGTGTTTAGGCATTGAAACTAAATTAACCTCAGAACAAACTAAAGTAAGAAATATACCTTTCTTTACATACCAAGCATGATATTTGGCACAATCTCACTTCTTATGCCCTGCATCTTTATAGAAGTAATAGCTAAATTCCTCATTTTCTTCTTGCTTTTGTTTATTCTGTACAAAATTGGAACCTGTAGCTTCCTTCCTCTTCTTTCTTTTCTTGCCCTTATCTTTGGATGTTAAGGCCAAATGAGCACTCTTGATATCTTCTTGTTTTATCTTGTCTTATTCTTATATACAATGGGAAATGAGCTCATTAAGGGACCATTTATCCTTTTCACAATTATACCTCACCATGAATTGATTGAATTGTGAAGGAAGAGATATTAAAATTTAATGCAAAAGCAAATCTTTAGATAATTCTAACTTAAGTGCCTTTAGTTTTAAAGCAAGATGAGACATCTTTATGATGCACTCCCTTATGTTTCTTTTTCCTTTATACTTCATTGATAAGAGGTTTGATAAGAGCGTAATAGTTTCCACCTTTTCATTTCTGGAAAACCTTTTTTCAATTTCAGTAAAGAAACCCTTTGTTGTAGTATCCTCCTCATATATAGTGCCCTTGAATGTTTTTATAATGGTACACTTTATGATCATAAGTCTCATGTGATCAGAGCATTTCCACTTCTTCATCTCTCACTTTTTGTCAAGACTATTGGTAGTTATAAGTGCAACGAGACATTCTATTCATTTAACAAGGTCTATATAATATCCCGTTTTTCCATATTAAGGGTTAGGACATAGGGTCCTAGACCATGATATATGAGAAATTATATTGAAAAATTAGGAAATGCAATTCATACTCATGCATAACATTAGCATATACACACGTGAATTATGATTTTTGTATATATTACAAAGACTGTTTATGTACTCAATTGACATATTCCGGGTATAAAAGGTTTAATTTGGTGAACTATAATTGTTAATTTGGAATTATTTGTTAAAATTGGGATATTTATGAATTTATGCGTAATTTTAGACTAAGAAAAATGCCAAGTGACAAGACAAATTGACAAATGGCAGTAGAAATAATTGACACATGGTAGTAGAAATGAGTTATACATGGCCTTAGGATTTATTGACAGGTGGCATAGAAAATTGGGTGACAAATGACATGAAAATTGAGTGACAATGGACTAGTTATTGAGTGATATTAATAGCCTAAGTAAACTACAAGAAGCATAATTAATTAAGTGGTAAGTATCATGACATGTGTCATAACACTTACCAAGTATTGTTCACTAAACATTAACCCACGATATTTTCATATGAAAGACCATCTTCATTGTGTTTCATTTTATTACAAGCTCTCATCTTCTTCTTTTCTTTCTCCATTCACGACCTTGACAACACTCACTCACAACATGAGTTTTGTTAATATTCAACACTAGCCAATTCAAGGTCTTTGTTATCTCTTCATCCTGTTACTAAAAGCCCAGCTTATTCCACCTTGATATGTTGATGATCATGTGAGTTTGAAGGAACTAGGTTAACCCAAGATCTTGAGTTTTTGGGACCATCTTTCACCTTATCACTACAACAACTAGTTACCTTCAACTTGTTGATGAAAACCTAGCCTATTTTACCTTAAAGGTTCATGATTGTGTAGCATGGAAGAAGCTAGATTTACGTGATGTTTTGAAGAGCTTTTGAGTTTAACAAGTATATTATTAATCTTTTTGGTTTGTTTTAAATGAAACATATATGGTGATCATTAGGGATGACTGATAGTGAAATTGGTGTTGATGATGAGTGCTGGAAAATTTGATGAATGAATGGATATAAATATGTTCTGCTTTTGGATGTATAAAAACATGGATCATTGGTTGTTATAGAAGTGAATTAGATTGAGTTTTGAAGCTAAAGAAAAGGCTAGTGTAGAGTTCTTGAAATAAGAAGAACTAAGATTTATGTATGATAATGAATGATGATGTTGTGTTATGTTTTTATATATATGATAAACCATAGTTTATGGGTTGATGTATAAATGAAATTTAGATGGAATTGAGGGGAAAATGATGAGAATATGAAGTCTGAATGATGAATTATGGAGAATATATATTTGATATAGTATGAAAGAGTTAAAAATCTGGAAAAGTTAGGACTGCATGTATAATGGTATAAAGTGAATGGTAATGAAGCAATTAAGTAGATTTTTGTGAGGTTTAATGTAACCAAAATGGTTGTTAAATTAGCACGAAATGAAATTGCATAAAAGAGCATGAATTTTAGAAAACTTGAAGTGTAAATTATGTTCCTAAGTATGTAGAATTCGTGGATAAATGAAGGAAGAAAGGCAGAGCACGACTGTGGCCCTTATTCCACGACTGTGGCTAGTTGCGCTAGCTTCTATCGTGATCGTGGCAAGGTCCACCATGATCGTGGGCATAGTTTTGAAAGGTTAATTTTAGTTTTGTGTTATTATTGAACCAAATAATGCTAAAGTACTTTCCTATGGTGCAATTAGATTTGATTAAGGCTTGAAATGAACCTAATTTTGTTCTTGAATAAGTTGATAAAGTGTTTGATATATTTAGGTTGTTAATTGAAGATTATAACTTAAGAATGGATTGATGTTATCATGTATACAAATCTGGAAATTTAGAGATGCTTAAGGATATAAAAGTGTTCTTAGAAATGTAAATGTGATCCAAAGGATATGAGTAAGGTATGGGTATTGTGTGATTATATAATGCTAGAAATGGAATGATGAATGTTTGATTGATGATATTAGAATAATCAAGTTTCTTTGAGATGTAAACCTAAGTGAAAACTAGACATATCCAAATGATAATGTTTGAATGATCAAGACTTATGATTAAGGACACATACCTAGGAAAGTCATTAAGCATGCATTGTACATAACACATATACATACATGTATAATTAAATAATTATGTGATTGATCAATGTAGTAATATGATCAATGTGTGTATTGCATTATTTAGATGCTCAAGTAGAACGCCAGCATCTAGACATTGTCTGTCCGTCGAGGCAATAGTTATCTGGAGCTTACTGTGAGTAACGTAGATGTTTCTCACTAGGATTGATTATATTTGCTTAAATTTCAATTATTAAACTGATATTTATGTGAATGTGATAATTTTGGACATTGATGGCATGAGGAGTTTGATAATTGAGATTGTAATGGAAGTGTTCATAATTAAATGTGAATTGGGAAAAATAAGTGTACTCAACAAAATGTTGAATGCCAGACTTAAGTTCGATAAAAATGTGAAAGTGACTTACATGATGAATGAAAGTGATTGATTGCATAAAATGTGAAATGATGCATCTCATTACATTGAAATGCATGATCAGATAAATGAAGTTGTGACCAAAGTGGCCAGTGGAAAAGAGCTTAAAGCTTAGAAATGTATGTAAAGAGCCACATGCTTAGTATTAAAATGAGCTCGGTATCTACAACAGATATGAGACAGTTATCAGTGAGCCCAGTATCAACAACTGATACGGGATAGTTAAAAAGGCACTCGTTCACAACAAAGTAACAACAAAAGTGGAGTCACATATGCATTTGCATATACATCCTTACGTGTGTCTTATGATTACATATGAATTGTTTGATATATAGTGGAAAATAAATGAGTATATGTTATGGTATAAAATATGAATTGACCTATTATTCTGAAACAAAATGTGACGTGATATTCAACATTTGTGATGTGATTTGATTGTAAATTGAATTGTGAACTATCTTTGTGGTTTGATATGGGTGAGCCCATCGAGGATGGTTTGCTCACTGAGTTCGTAAAACTCATCAAAAATTGCAACGTTGATTTTCAGGTACGAGAGAGGAGACTTAGCTTCTAAGAAGTTCTAGAAGAAGTCTAGTGCTATGTTTTTGGACTCAAAGAATGGCTCAAAAGTCAGTCAGCTGACATTGAGGAGTTAAATAGAATATTTTTGTATAGTGTTCTCATTTCATGTAGAATGTTGTAAAGAGTAGCAAACCCTAAGATATTTTTATGATACTATATCTATAGATTATGTAGCGAAATGTTACAATGTAAATTATGCTATATAAATGAAATGAGGAGTTTAATCTCTGAATATTTTTTATATATGTATGATGCCATAATAAGTGAATGTGATTGCTCTAACATGCTGCTTTCACAATGCATGTGCCTGAATGTCCCCTGGATGTTCAGGTGTGTGTCCTGTGAAGGCGGTGTGTTACAGTCTAGATTATAACCTTAAGAACAATCATGGCATTTTGTTGCCCTGTTTTGAATTTTGCGCCATTAAACCTGAGAACTAAATTGATGCTAGTAGGAATATTAACATTAGAAGAATTAACTGGATCACGAAATAAAACAAGCTCACATCAATAACTTATTAATACTTAATCAAATTCAAACTCAAATTATAGTAAAACTTGATCATAAGATATATAGTACAACATTAATATTTAGTCTTTAGAAAAAATATTAACTTGTAAGTGATACTTTTGGTATAGTAATCAAACATTAACAATAAATCATGTCTAATAATAAGCGCCTTTCTTTGAACTGACGTATTTTTTATACGAAAATCATGATAATTATCACATATTTATTACCATAAGTGTGCGTATAGTTTTGTTAAATACCAACCTTCCTTTGGGTTGATTAATATTCGTATGAATAATAATATACATAAGCTAATTGATCTTTTAGCATAAATAATCTATACAAGAGAGGTTACTTTGGTATCGTGTTTCTTTAATTAAGTCATTCTAGAACATCAATAAAAAATATCAAACCAAAATGTGACTTTGGATTATAAAAATGAGTATTCTGTAGTCCTTAATTATATGGCCATATAGGCTCCTTATACTAACCATATGAATATTTCAAAATATTTAACATCATAAACAAAACAAAAAGATTTCAATAAATTTATATTTAATTAACAATATTGCTTCAACTTATATATATGCTTATGGTTGTGATTCATACATCAATATGTATTTTAAACAAAAAATATAAGGTTACAGATCGTGAATGGTCAATTATTGGAATCATTAAAAAAAACAACGAAATTTTGTTTAATAAGCATGACAATTTTGTCCAAATTATCACTATTAATAAAGGCCAAAATTTGCATGGACACAAACTCATACACATAATCAAAATTAACAAAATATCATACAAAGATTAATTGTGTATAATATACATTTATATTCTTATATTTTGTTAAGAAGATCTTTAGCTATACTTTCTTTTTTTTTTGGTTATTTCTTTATTTAAAGTTTCATGCATCACGATGATGCTATTGAAAAGAACTAATGCTTGATTATTTTTGTAGGTCTTTTTATATTCAAAACTCCATGCGTCACGGTGATGCTATTGAAATACATTAATGCATAATTCACTTATTTTGCTTTGGTTGAGAACATATTTTAGTTAACTTAATAAGAGAATTGTTCTTTCATAAAAACTTAAAAAAAATATAGGATCTTGAGTTTTTAGTGATTTAACATAAGTATGCTTTGATACTATTTGTTGGATTAAACTTAATCGGTACCTATCATTACCTAGATCACAAAACTCTATTTAATCATCAAGATATAAAATCAGAAGAATTAACTGGATCATAAAATAAAACATGCTCACATTAGTAACGTATTAATACTCTATCAAATTCAAATTCAAATTATGGCAAAACTCCATCACAAGATATCTAGTAAAACATTAATAATATTTAGTCTGTAGATATAAATATTAACTTGTAAGTGCTACTTTTATTTAAAAAAATGTAAGTGGTACTCTTAGTGTAGTAGTCAAATATTAAGAATCTACCAATAAGCCTTTCATTGGATTAACTTATTGTTTACATGGAAAACATGATAATTGTCACATATTTATTACCACAGGTGTGTATATAGTTCAACTAAATACTAACCTTCCTTTGGGCTGATTAATAATTGTATGAACAACATACACATAAATCAAATAATTTTCTAACATAAATTAATCTATAAAGAGAGGTTACTTTGGTAACATGTTGCTTCAATTAAGTCATTCTAGAACATCAATAAAAAATATCAAAGCAAAATGTGGTTGTGACTCATACATCAATCAGTATTCTAAACCCAAAATTGTAAGGTTATGGGTTTTTAAATTGTCAATTATTGGAATCATAAACCAAATAACAATGAAATTTTGTTTACTAAGTATGATGATTTTATCCAAATTATCACTATTAGTATAGGAAAAATTTGTATGGACACAAACCCATACACAGAAGCAAAATTAACAAAATGTCATTCAAAGATAAATTGTGTGTAATTTCATCAAGAAAACTTGTACCTATACTTTCACTGTTTGGTTGGTTATTTCTCTGTTTTGTTGGTTATTTCTTTAAACTTCATGCACCACGATGATGCTATTGCAAGACACTAATTCATAATTCATTTGTTTTGCATTGGTGGAGAACATATTTTAGTTAACTTAATAAGAGAAATGTTCTTTCATAAAAACTTTAAAAAAAATATAAGATCTTGAGTTCTTAATGATTCATCATGAGTATGCTCTGATATGATTTATCAAATTAAACCTTAATTGATACATATCATTGTCTAGATCACAAAACTAATAATAAATCATCAAGACATAAAAGTAAAAGCATACCTAAATCTATTGTGGTGAATCGGTGAGTTGAAAATTTAGATTATGATCTTCCAAGTTAGTATGTTAGCTTTTATTTTGTAATTTTCACTAGTGATAAGGATACTAAGAGAAACCTAATAGCCATACAGATAACTTAGGGACCATAACCATATTTTTTAAGGGATAAACACTAAATCTATTAAGTTTACAACATATCATCAAATTAGAATTATTGTCTTGGACTATATATATATATATATATATAATTGGGCCGTGCCCTATTAGATGTTTTAAGCCCAAACTTTAATTAGATCACTTTAATTTGGCTCAAACTTAATGATAACCCATAATATACATATAAACCCACAAATTAATTGAAATTTATTCCAACACTTCATACAAAACTTAAATAAAGAAATGTGTTTAGCTTTGTCAAATTTTTTGACAAAAAAGATGCACAAAAATTAAAATAAAATGTCAAATTTTATAATCTCTTATAATAATTACAAAAAGTAATTCTCTAGCTCTGTCTTATTAAAAACCTTTGTTCAAACAAACTATTTATAAACATTTAGAAATTTGATGGATAAGAGTATAATTAATTAGGTGTTAGCCACTAAGTCACTACCGAAGATGTCAAAATATGAAGAAGTTAATGGAAAAGGGCATAATAGGCACCATACTTGTTAAAAAGACAAGCACTTGTCTTTCACGAAGTTCAGAGAAGTTACAAAATAGAACAAAATTGAAGTTGGTTACAACTTGATGTTAGACATCAGTTAGTGTCTATTCCCATGTATAATTTATGAGAATTTGTTATTTCTTAAGCTCAAGCATTCTATGACCATTCATGTAATCCTAACTATAAATAATCTTATTAGGTTTAACCGAAAGAACTTTAGAAAGGCATTTGACAGTTGCCTTAACTTTAGGAAGGCATTTGATAGTTGCCTTGCTTTTGTTTTGATAGTTGCCTTGCTTTTGTTTTGATAGTTTCATTCTTTTTGGCATATAAGAAGATTTAAAGCAAGATTGGAGGAGCCAATGATATATTCTGATATTATTTTCTTATATTATTTCCATTATATTGAGATCGATTTATTTACATTGTGTTTTTGTTTTATTTAGTGGCTATAAACCCTAGTTAGAGTTACAAATGTAGCTTTTAATATCTCAATTATCAATATAATGTGACTATTTATCGATTGAATTTATTCTCTTTGTTTTTAATTATTAAGTTTATACATAACCATCATAAATTCAATCTTACAGATTGTGCAAAGGACAAAGAGATGAAATATAATATGTGCACTAAAAGAATAAATACTTTAGAGATAGAGAACAAAAGTAGATCAATTATACTTAATGAATTTGATTAGGTTAAATTGCATATCAAGAGATGGTAGTTTCCTAATTGGATAAACTTATGTGCTTCAAAAAAGGGTTCATATACTTTAGTTTAATTGTTATTTCAATCTAAATGATCAATATTATTTAATTCCATAGAAGTGAATTATGAAGTCCTAATATTTGTTTAATTAATTTTTTCTTTGCTAACTTATTTGAATTGTGCTTATTAGTCTTGTCATTTCATTATCTTTGGTAATTGTTGCTCTATTTAGTTTAATTGTTTAACTAGGATTAATAAATATAGGCATATAGATTTTGTGAGTTTAATGCTCTAAATTTATTGTAGTTTTAATTACTTGTATAATTGACCATTATTGTTGCAGATTAGTTAAAGCTCTCATCCATAGGCAAATGGTTGATGGACACTTCCACCTGAGTAATACACTCATTAATATTACTACATGTTGCTATTTATTACTGATATCTAATACTAGTTATTTCAAAGACCTTAACAAGAACTCCAAAAAAAAAAAGTACCAAAGTCTAGGTAAGACAATTAAATTTATACAATTAAACTCCACCTCTTTGAATCTCGCGACTTTAAAGTGTTACATACAAAGAGTTAAGTAAATATATGTGTTTAAATTAGCCAAAAAGAAATAGGCAACAACAAAAAAGAAAGATGCATAAGGATTAAAACTAAAATGTTAACCTTTTTAAACCCTTACAATAATTACAAAAGGTTATAACTTTAGCTATCCCTCTGTTGAAAGCCATTTATCAAAAAATCTATTTACAAGCATTTGGAAATTTGATGGGCATTAACAAGAAAACTTGTACTAAGCCACTATCTTAGTCAACATTCTCAACTGCTTTAGATAGTACTTTAGTTGGAGGTTTACACACTTTATCATAAATTCCCCGTTAAGTAAAAGAAATAAGTGAAAAGGAAGTTTAAAATACATCACTCCACTTCACTATGTTCTTTGCTATGTCCTACTACTTTCTCATGCTTCATCCTACTAACTTTTTCATATCATCCATGATCTTCATTTGAAAGTGAAGGTAAGCCAAGTTTTGAGCTAATGTGTATATTGTTCAACTAATGTACACCCATGATCTAATATGATCATTCATATTTCATGATTTGAGCAAATTATGACCCCTTAGTTCATCAAAAAAATAGTTAGTTCAACTTATCATAACCAAGCTGAATAATGCACCAATAGTTCGTCTAAGCCAATTTAAGCTCGAACCATGCTTGATCCCACATAATTAATTCAACTTAGTTGATTTTTGGTCAAGACTCACCAATAACTAGCAATCCTGCAATATTAAGGCTAGCACTTCCCTCCTATGTCTCCATAATGTTCTAGTCTTCTTTTTTCTGTTCAGAATCTTCCCCTTTTTCTATTTTTTGTAATCCTTGTTCCCACATAATCTTCATGTTGGTCCATAAAATGTGCAGTTCTGTTCAAGCCCTATATAGATATTCACAAGGTGTCTTATAATGTTGGCGGTTGTGAGGAAAGCTATATCTTTTGTTCGAAAATCAATACCTTTGATGATTTGTTATCCCTGTTTCCTATATGCAACTTGTTTAAGGTTATTGCTGTCTAGAAAACTTTTTACTTAGGTATCTATTGTAGTGAAAATTTAATTATTATTAGTTTTAGAATGCTCTTCATCATAATCACATATTCTAAAAATTTAAGATCAGGATAGACCATCCAATCATGTTGATCTATTGTTATGACTTTCTTGACATGTTCAAGTTCTAAGTTGCTTGATTCTCTGATATATCAAGCAAGGCCCCCATGTTTTAATCATTGACTTTATTTTGATCATGTATGGAATGTGGAACCATTTGAGGATGTATTGTTCATCAAGGATCAAATGCATAGAAAAGTTTACATGTTTAGGAATCAAGGTTCCTTAGTCCTTAAAAGAATATAACATCGAATGGATTACTTTCTAGCCTTTATCAAATCAGGTTCTATTACTGATGAAGAAGTTTAACAAAGGGAAGTTGCCAGATGCTCTAGAGAAAGACGGGTTCAAAGTAAAGAGGGTGCTTGGCCAGGAAGTTCTCTATTTCTTTATATGATGTAGCGTCTTCATATTATGACTGCTTCAACCAATAACATCCCTTAATTTTATTGCAGTATAACCCCCCATTTACGCTTCCATTTCATTGTAGTAATGAGATTTCATTAGAATTAGAAAGAGAGCATGCATAGTTGTTTCAAAGTGATTAGTCATATTCATAACATTATCCATTTTCTCTTGTAAATTAAGTAAAAAATATCTAGTATCGTTATGCAACAAAATAAATGACAACTGCTTGTCTAGTACATTTTCTCTCATTCTAATTTTTTGTTTACTTTATTATGCAGTTTCTATCAAGATGGCAGGATATTTAGATGGTTTTGATGGTGGGGTTGCCTTGATAAGTGTTGTTATAAGCGGGAAGAATAAAGAAATCAAAAAAGTTTTATAATTATTCTATTGGGCAAGAGATCTATCGGATTTGCTCTAATGTGTTAGGGGTCCAAGGATAAATCCTTTATACGATGCTACTCTAGTATCATACTTAGAAGAGATGCAAGAAACCTACAAGGGCTACCAAGCCTTAGGGTAGATGCAATTAACTGCCTTCCCATTGTAGCAACTCCATTTCAAATCCTATACTACCAAAAGAAGAAAGAATAAAAAGGAACAAGGGCATAAGTTTTAGGAGGAAATCACAAACAAATGACATGGCCATGTTTTTCCCTACATGGATTTGACCTAAGAGATAGCTGCGTTTGTTTTGGAAGTAGGATATGCAGTGAAGGAGCGTTACACATCACAGAGGAAGTAGCCCAAGGCTTGATTATATCATTCATGAGTATCCACATAGGCTTTGTTTCTCTTGTAAATTATTTTGTAAACTTGATAATGATTTTATTGATTTCATTCTATATTTATATACAAATAATAAGAGGAAATCTAGCCATTAGATACAATTTGTTACGATCAAAGGGTTGACAATAGTAACAAAATATTTTGTCACTACTACAACTAAGAATCTAGTAGCTGGAGAATTATGTTATCAACTTGTGATTATCTTGTACAGGTCATGAAGGAAGCTTTAGGAATGTTTCTGATGGGCTGAAGTGTAAATGGGTTTTGCTGTGACTTTATTCTGTTGGGTTTTAGTGACTTTACTGATTTGTAAAGACCCATCAAAATCTTCTTCTCTAACATTCCCTCTCAAGCTATACTCTGGTAAAGAACAGAGATTCAACTTGTTGAGAAGATACGTTGACTGAATTTTAGAGAGTGGTTTTGTGAGCAGATCAGTCAGTTGGTCATCAGAACTGATATAACGCACATCTAATTGCCCAGTTTCGACTTTGTCTTGTATGAAATGCATATCAAATTCAAAGTGTTTTGTACAAGCATGGAAGACTAGCTTTTAGGCGAGAGAGCGAGCCCCATTGTCGTCGCACCACAGAATGAGAGTGTGAGGAAGAGCGAATTTGAGTTCTTTGATGAGTGAGTGAATCCACAACAGTTCTGTCAACAAGCGAGCTAGGGCACAGTACTCTACTTCTATACTGGAGCGAGCTACTGTTGTTTGCTTTTTGGAGCTCCAGATTACCCCCTAGGAGGACACAACCACCGATGGTGGACTTCCTATCGTCTAGAGATCCTGCCCAATCAGAGTCGCTATATCCATGAAGCGAAAGAGGTTGCAACAATGGGCGAAACACCAAGGCCAGTGAGTTCGTTCCTTTTAGATAACATAAAACTCTTTTACAAGAATACCAATGAGTGTCGAGAGGATTTGAGAGAAATTGACTTAGTTTGTTGAAACAAAACTAATGTCTGGTCTTGTGTTACACAGGTACTGGAGAGCACCAATGATGTTAAAATAGAGAGTTGGATCAGAGAGTAGTTTGCCATCATGAGCCGAGAGTTTGGTGCCAAGAGCTAAAGGAGTCGCACAGGGCTTGCAGTTTGCCATGTTTGCTCTATCAAGAAGATCCAGAGTGTACTGATGCTGAGACAAATACAATCTTGTGGAGTCTCGATAAGCTTCGAACCCTAGAAAATGATTAATGCTTCCTAGGGCTTTTAGAGCAAACTGATGATGAAGCTTGGGTATGATGTTGTGAATGTTTGTTGATGACTCTCCTGTGATGAGGATATCGTCTACATAGATCAAGATTAGGAGAATTGAACCTGTGTCATGTCTATAAAATAGGGAAAAGTCAGAAACAGAGCTAGTAGATCCCCATTTAATTAGAGCAAATCGCAGAGTGGTGTACCAAGCTCTGGGAGCTTGCTTGAGTCCATATAGGGCTTTATCAAGCTTGAAGACATGTGTTTTGAAATTTGGTTCTTCAAAGCCTTGGGGTTGACTAATGTAGACAAACTCAGTGAGAGAGCCATTTAGAAATGCATTGTCGATGTCAACCTTTTGAATGTCCCACCCTTTTGAGATAGCCAAAGATAGGATCACTCTAATTGTAGATGACTTTACTATTGGACTTTATGTTTCTGTGAAGTCAAGTCTAGGTGTTTGATTGAAACCCTGCACTACAAAATGTCCTTTATGTTTGGAGATTGATCCATCAGCATTGTGTTTGATCCAAAAGATCCATTTGGTGCCTAGGAACTTCACGGAGGGGTGGTAGGGAACAAGGTGCCATGTCTTGTTTTGCTTGAGAGCATTGAATTCTTCTTGCATAGCATTTTTCCATATAGTGTCTTGCATAGCAATGACAGTGGATTTTGGTAATGTAAGGATTATTGTGATATAAAAGTGATGTATAGTTTAGGTTTAAAGATACCAGATTTGGATCTAGTTGTCATGGGATGTTGATTTGTGGTGTGAGGAATGGATTGAATGGTTGTAAAAGGGTGAGATAATGGAAAGTTAGAATTATTTAATTGTCTTGTAGTGTGCTAAGGACTCTGTTGAGGTGAGGATGCTGCTGCAGGGGACTGCCTTTGAGTGGTCTATTGGTAGTGTTGAAAGTTTAGTGTGTTTGTTAGTGTTGAAATAGGAAGATTGGGGTGGGTATGGTAGGTTGTGATTTAGTGGGAAATAGGTTTGGATATGAAAACTCATGCTCATTGAAAATAACATGTTGAGAGATGTAGATGGTTCCATTAGGATGAAGACATTTATATCCCTTATGAAAGAAACTATAACCAAGAAAAATACATTTGGTAGTATGAAAATCTAGTTTGTTTCTGTTAAAGTATCTTAAATAAGGGAAACAGGAACAACCAAAAATTCTTAGATGGTCATATTTTAGGGGTTTGTTATACAGTTTTTGAAATGAATTTTAGTGATTGAGTGTAGGAGTTAGTAGGGTATTTATGAGATAGGTAGTGGTCCTCTCATGCCAGCATTTGAGAGGAATATAGGCATGAGAAACCAACATGAGACCAGTTTCAGTTATGTGGCGATGCTTTCTTTCTGGAATGCCATTCTATTGATGGATATAAGGGTAGCTAAAGTGAGGTTGGAAGCCGTGTGAGGCAAGAAAGGGTAATAAGGCTTTAAATTCACCACCCATATCGTTCTGAACTGCTTTTATTTTGAGATTTAGCTGATTATCAACTAGAGTTTTGAATTGAATGAAAACAACTAAAGTCTCAGATTTAAGTTTCAGTGGATAAATCCAAGTGAATCTTGTGTATGAGTCCACAAAAATAATAAAGTATCTATGCCCAGTAGTTGAAGGAATAGGACTAGGGCCCCATAGGTCAGTGTGTATGATTTGCAATGGTTATGTAGTTTTAATGTCATGTGTTTGAAAGGGTAGTTGGTGGTGTTTACCCATCTTATAAGCATCACAGAAACAAAGAGTAGTAGGATTTAAATTGTATTTCATTGATTGCATAACATGACGCAATACAAGAGCATTAGGATGCCCTAGTCTGGCATGCCAGATATTTATATTTCTTTGAATGATAAAGGCTGCAGTGGTGGTGTGATGGTTTGATTTGTGAGGATGTATTGAATTTGATTTAAATGGAGTGTGTGTAGGAGTGGATTTGAGGCTGTTTAGACCACCTTCAAGCAGACCCTTGAGAAGAATCCTCCTTTGTGATTTTGTCCTTAAACACACAATAAGATTCAGTAAACTCAACAACAATACTATTATCTTTTGTTATTTGAGATATGCTAAGTAGATTTTCTGAAATGTGGGAAACTCTTAAAATGTTAGATAGTGATAGGGTGTACTGTTATTGTAAGTAAAGATGAACTAGTGTGAGTTATAGGGAAATGATTACCATTGCCCACTGTGAGAGTATCGGACCTATTTTAAAGACGGTTGAGAGATAGATTTCCAAGATCAGCAGTGATGTGATTAGTGGCACTACTGTCTACAAACCATGTAAGATCGAGAGCTTGATCAGGTTGAGCGATAGGGGAGGGTTGATGAGCAATATAGGCATGCTAGTGTTGGTGAGGGGTAGAGGATTGACTAGGTCTGTTGTTTTGCCAGGAAATATCAAAAAGTTTGCTGCATTTGAAGGCATCATTTGTTTCTATCCCCTTGACCACGACCACCTCTTGAGCCCTAGTTGGGCTGCCGTCCAAATTGTTGAGAGCGAGAGTATCTATTGAAGTTGGCCATGTTGGCTGATGCAGTAGGAGTTGAGAGTTGAGAGAGAGCAAGTTGTTCTAGGCATGTTTCATGCATCATGAGGTAGTACCGAACCTATTGAAGAGTAGCAGAAGTCATAGTGTATGATAGAACACATACTGCTGAATCATAGTTAGTGCCTAAACCACTGAGAGTGTTGAGAACAAGTTCTTTCTCAGATATGGAATGTTCGGCAATCTTAAGAGAATCACTAATAACTTATATTTTCTGTATGTAATCAGAGATGGAGAGGCCACCTTTCTGTATGGTGGCTAATTGTTGCTTGAGCTGCAAAACTTTAACAAGGGAAGTCTACGCGAAGAGATTGACTAAGATCTGCCATAGCTCTTTTGAAGAAGATGGGTGATTAACCTGCCCAATCAGTTGATCATCGATGGTTGTTAGCAACCAACACAAGAGAAGCTGGTCTACACGAAACCAGTCTCAACAGTAAGAGACTCATCACTGCTGGAAGTAGATGAAGGAAGAAATTGAGGTGGAGGAGCCTGATCTGAGATGTAATTTTCTAGATCTAACGTGTGTATAGCAGCGAGTACTTATGGCTTCCAATTGAAGTAATTGTGTTGATCAAGCTTAAGGGGAAGGTTGAAGATGAGTGTTTTGCAAAGGCTGGAAAATCAAGGCTTGATGGGGAGGAAGAGGGTGAGTTTGTGGCAGAGGTGGCGGACTCCATGATTGACTTGAGTTAGAGAAGGCCTGATACTATATAAATTTGTTTGTAAACTTGATGATGATTTATTGATTTCATTCTATATTTATATACAAACAGTAAGAGGAAATCTAGCGGTTAGACACAATTTGTTATAATTAAAGGGCTGACAATAGTAACAGAATATTTTGTCACTACTACAGCTAAGAATCTAGTAGCTGGAGAATTCTGTTATCAGCATATGATTATCTTGTACAGGTCACTTAGGAAGCTTCAGGAATGTTTCTGATGGGTTGAAGTATAAATGGGTTTTGCTGTGACTTTATTCTAATGAGTTTTAGTGACTTTACTGATTTGTAGAGACCCATCTGAGTCTTCTTCTCTAACATCTCTTACATGATAAGCGAGATAAAATTGGGTTTGTCACGTCAGTGTAAAATGCATCAAGTGGTTACTTATTACTAGCAATATCAACGTTAGCATCACAGGAGGAGCTTAGTAGCACTACCTAGACACAGTAAATCCGTTTTTGGTGTCCCTTCACATTGTTTTTTATGAATAGTTGCACCATATTGTGGTCATAATGGCAGTAGCAGCAGGAGCACTACCTTAGCACGGTCAAGTTGTGGATTAACTATTAAGATAACAACTTGATTAAAGAAAGGTTCCACTGGGTTGTAGTATTTCAGAATGCCGAGATAATTTTCAGTCCGTTTTCCGTTTTTCATAATTTTCTTTCTGAGTTAGCTTGACATTCATATTTGAGAACAGGGGAAAATTAGCCTTTTTATAGGTTTAATTAGTACCGTAAGAGAAGTCGCAATTGGCGAAGTAATTTGATCCTCATGTCAATCTGAAGACACATGTTTGCTGAGGATTTCGACTTATTCTGGAAATTTTGGACCATATCGTGCATACGAAGTATAGGCTGATTTCATGTCAGCTAGGATTCATGGTGTTGTAGGACCAGAAAAGAACTGATCTAGCACTCGCGAGGTTATTAGGCTATTATCTAGTGTTTCCATGATCTTGATCATCAACTTTTCATTTGACTCAATTCAACTTGGAATATGTTAAGGATTCTGCATGGTTTTAATTCCATGAAGATTGGCAGCAAAAAGTATAGAATGGTGTTGTAAATCTTATGACCAAACTTGATTGACATGTTAGCTGATGATTCATTTATCATGCTAAGGAAGCAAACTAGACAATAGGTTAAGAATTCTGTTCTATATCCTAAGATACACTTTAGTTCTTTTGCTAGTTTACTTCAGTTATGTTTTCCAGTGCAGGTTTCCAACCTTTATCATCGCTATATGACGTAACAACCTGGTGTACTCTCTGTTGACCTTGTAGCTGAGAAATCGTATCGCCAACTGAAACTCCCCCTTGTTTCAGCATCTCCTGCAGTTCTTTCTTCCTGATGACCAACTTAATCCTAACAACTTTGCTACCTTCATCTTCCTCCTCTGGAATTGAAAATCTCACTTTCTTCTTGATTTGTGGGGATGGTGTTCCGACAGGTACGAGATGGTACAATTGACCGCCAAGAAGCTTGGTGTCTGGTTGGAGATTTTGGAGAGATTGAAGCGAACTGGATACTGCATGACCAGAAAAATCTGACAGGACTTGCTGGGCTATGATCGGTGCTTTGTATTCAAGGATCTTCCCATCTGGTTTCATCACCCTGATGACATTTTCTTGCAGAACTAGGCAATTTCCCATGGCTTCTATTAGCGACTGCTTATGAAGGAAAATAGGCTGCATAAATAAGTTCGTTCTATTATGTGTAAGAGTGGTTGGTATATCATTAGACATGCGATATTTATAGGAACTGGTTTATGAGGATGGCCTTTTCATGTTCTGTATATTACAAAAACGAGCATCAACTTTTCACTGGACCCCATAGCACTGATTAATGCCGGTATGCTAGACAGACTTGTGATTCAAGTACTTGCAAGTCGTTGTTGAACTGATCAATGCCTTTCTTGAAACTCAGCCCACTTGTGGAGGCTATGCCAGTCAAAACAGATTGGTGAAAAGAGTGCGGAAAATATTAAGGGGTGTTTGATTGATGGGTTTAGGAAGAGGTTAATGGATAAGGAATAAAAAATGAGAGGTTGGTTGTTGATTATCGTTGTAGGGGTAATACTTTGATATCCCACTTTTGGAGAATCTTCCATACCCCCGTTTAGTAGAGGAATGAAACTCATTCCTTAATAATGACTCTTTTTTTAAAATTAATTAATTAATTAATTATAATATAA
>JAOQMS010000005.1:41117653-41128173 GCA_027563885.1 Erythroxylum longipes | reverse complement strand
TTACAATATTTTAATCTTAATATTTTTTACGAACCAACCACTATCAATGGTAATGGTAATCATTCTTTCCTCTTAACCAACCATAATAATTATAATGATAATATTCATTCTCATTCTTCAATATATTTATCCTCATTTTTATTACCATTCTTCCATAAGAACCAACCACCCCTAAGTGTGGTTTGGTTGTTGCTAAATGCATGATTGCACGAACTAATTAACACCAAAAGGGTGCAAAGCATGATTATTGCTTTTTACTGCTAATTGGCTGTTATTTGTGAGTGGAAACATCGCATTGTTCATGTTAACAATGCATGTTGCATTTTATCTGTCAGTGGATCATCACCAGATCCCAATTTTTACAGTGGAGAAATGATCAAGTAGGAGTTAGTGGTTGGCCACTACGCACCATATTACAGTTCTATCTGGTCGACTACATCATATGCAACATAGATCGTCTGCCTGCCCTGCCTCCACTGACATCACCAATATTATCAAAAAACTGAGATTGGTTTGGCTGAAAGAACTTCAATTTTTTTTCTTACACATATAGGTATTTATGTCCATTTTCTGAATAATATCCATTCTTTTGTCACTGAGACTGGTTTTGCATACTGCAACGAACTGGACAAGAAATTAGGGAGCTGGAAAATGTGTACAGGCTTGTGAATGCATCCATATTCTGCAACTAGCATTGATAAGCTATTTAACTGGTTGTGAGAATCTAGAAAAACAAAAACATTTCTGAAAAGCTTTCCCAAAGAGCTACAACTCATAGAGATAGATTTTAGCTGGCTCAGCTGAGCCGTCCTTATGGCAATTAACAGGTGTTAGCCAATATGATTTAGTTGAGCCCTACAAGTTGCAATATTTAGTGCAATTTTCAACTTAAAAAGAATTTGAAGCAATGTCAGCAACTTGGTTTAGGTTCTTTTTTATCAGTTAATGTTCTACTTCTCCATTGTCCATGTCAGGGGCTGTTCGAGTAAACTTATTGTGATGGTCCACTGACGTATACCCATCTGGTAGGTCCCCATGTGATCCATGATGTTGTGCTGTTTTATAGAGTTCTATTCGACTCCAACTACAGCAATTTACGGATGATAAAGCAAGCGAAGAGATATACGATGTAGGACCCAGGTGTAATTTTGGGGGAGAAAAATGAAAAAGTGGTTAATATGGTAGAGATAACAAATTGCAGAAGCCATGAAATGATTTGAGGCCAACTCAAGAGAACCGAGTCATGGAGATGGAACAGTAGTATGGAAAAAGGATTGCTTAATGGGACATATTTTATATTTTCCACACGCATGCTTAATCTCAGTACAAATCTATCTTGCAAACTGTTTACCGAACTTCTCCTTTTAGAAAAATTAAAGAAAGAACAGTGTGAAAGAATGGAAAAAGCAACGACTTCTAGGCCTCCTTAGCCTCCCTGTCATGGCTGCCTGAGGAGATCTCCTTAAGTTTTTATGGAAACATTTGGGAATCTGCAAATGTTAAGGGTAATCCTTTTTACTAATTAAATGCATTAATTAGATAAGTAAATAGAGAGAGAAGAAAGTAGTAAGATTGTAATGAGTTCAGGATATTCTGTGCTCGCCTTCCATAATAAGCACCCCATCAAGTATAAATCTTTCTAGTCCTTCAAAATAACAGGGTGATTAGATCCTTTGAAACATGAATTGTTGAATTTCACACTCGACATGCACAGATTTATAAAAGTATGCTATTTTAATTGATTCTAATGCATATGGCACGAAACAAAATATATAAAGATATGATTATATATGTCGTGGTTTTTTTTTCTTTTGATCAAGAGTATATCATTAAAAAAGACCAATATACGTGGGACAGAATCAGTGGCTGGTCACTCGTATGCCTTTTCTTTTGCTAAAAAAGATGAATACCGTAAGATACAGAAGATCTTATAGTTAGATGGTGCTTCTAAATGATTCAAGAAAAGCAACTTGTGACTGGATATTTCCTGATAGATTATATTATCATAATTGCATCTTTTTTCACTCATGAAGTTGGATTGTAATGCAGTAACTATGTCAACCTGACGAATGCAGCTCTTAACCGACCATGGTACAAAGTAACATCTGTGGCAAGTTGAAGCCCTTTTGTATTGGAATAGTGCATGTCGTTGTCCTCCGCAAAAGCATGCGCCACCCAAGCTACTTTGTAACAATGCTTTATGCACTTTTTCTCAGAAATGGAATTCTCACTCCATTAAGATTTGGTTTGGAGCTTCACAAGATCCTCTGTCCCCTTTTCTTTTGTTATTTTTAAATATAGTCACCTGTTTCATGTTTCACTAGCTTTAGTTGCTTCTTCTCATAGTAAAGGTGCAGTCTTTTTCTCAAAGCAAATGATTCTATAATTCACACAGAATTTGTTGTCTTTCGGGAACTCACAATGTAAAAGCAACTGAACTTTCATACTACTAGAGCATTCCTTTCTCACTTCTCCCTTTGAAGCATTCAACTGTCTTTTTGCCACCCCAAAGAGTGAGTTATAATTCAAAGTGCTCCAAATCTCCACCAATATTCTCTTCACTTTTGTCTCTTTGTGGCTTATCGATATGGTCAAAAAAAAAAAGGGACAGTTGTTGACTGAGTTGGCGCATCAGACTGCGACACTTGCCCTTCATTGGTTAGTCGGCACCGCCAAGCAGAATTCTTCTTGTTGGCCTAGTCTTAAGTCATTAAGCACTTGAAATTAAGTTTTACTTAAATGATAGGCTCTTTCCATTTTGGCTCACAATTGCTAAACAATGTCAAACAAAAGATTTAAAAGTATGATTCGTTATGAATGGTGTAGTGTTTTGATCACAATCCATCTCATCAACATAAGAGCGTGAGAGTTTTATGAACAATTAAATGATGTAATTAATTTCTTTCACTTACAAAGTATGATAAGATCTTAGTATCAAGTTGTATAAACTTTTCTTTTCAACTTGAAGAGAACATTATATAATATAAACTTAACTGTCGTAAAATTACGCTATATATTTTTATTAAATTGATTGGTTTTATTAAAATTTTGTATTTCTCTAAAAGCTAAATAATTCATTTTGAATAATGAATAATTCATATACAAAAAAGGAATTTTACATTTCAATTCAAAAATAAAAATGACTTTGTTATCATATTAAATATTCATTAAGTAGTTCTAATCTAAAATTAGAGTGATTCGTATATAAAAGAAGATTACATATTTCAACAGAAAATTAAGATATTAAATAATGAGTTTATTCTTATATATAAACTATCTTTAATTATTACTCTTAAATGAGATTTATACACTTAAAACAGTTTTCATAGCTCACTTGTTTATAACCATTTTAAGCAACGACTGCAATCATGTAAAATAATCGCTTAAGATACAAAGTGTCCTCCGTTGGATCAACTTTCATAAGGTTCCCTCAAATATTGGACAACACATGGTTTGAGCTTGCTTGCTAGTTTTGTTGGTAAGCCCAACTACTTCAATGAACATACAGCTATGGAACGATGTTATTGGGTATGCCTGTGTCTGTGTGAATGTGGAACTTTCAAAAGAGCTTCTAGAGAGATCCCTATCATGAGACTAAGCGAAGGGAACAAATTGAGGGAAGACCACGTTGCCATTTCCTATCATTAGAAACCTCCCTCTCAACAAACTGGGAAAGTTTGGAAAGCCATAGGAAGAACGTTACAACAGGTACCTATGAAGAGTTAATGAGTAAAGAGCTCACTGAACAAAAGGAGGTTGATTCCTTGATGGAGATGTCCCACACTGCTGGCCTTGTAGTGTTGGCTGACACAATGCACGTAGAAATGACACCCATGAGACAACCTGGTCAAGCTCCTTCACCAATCCTTAACAATTCCACAACTCCAGAGCATCAAGGCAATTCTCCTAGTACTACACAGGCTCCACACCAGAACTCCCCTTGTAAAGACGTTGTCACTAACCATCTCAATGTAGTTGCATCTCACGGAGATGTAGTTACTATTGACACCCCATTGGGTCATAATCCTTTTATGGCACCCATCTTCACTCCCTCAGAGGAAGATCTTAGTACCCTCAATACAGAGACACCACTCTCCAAGGATGATGCATCCCTCACTCTCTCTATTGACATTAATAGCCCTACCAATAACAATTTAGATAAAGTAGAACCATTCCAAACGGTGGAGCGCAAAAGGTCCCAATGGAGCAGGCAGAAAAGCTCCAATTACAATCATTGATATGTCAATTTTAGCTTGGAAAGTTAGAGGTATCAATTACCCAAAAAAGCAAGTAGCTTTACGGGATTTTGTTTAGAGGGAAAAGACTCAAATTGTAGGACTATTATAAACAAAAATAAAGGCTGAGTATTTTTGCAAGTTACGGATGTTAGGACCCTAGTGGAGCCTTCTCTCCAACCATGATCAGCATACTTTTGGCAGAATAATAATCTGTTATAGAAGGATGTTCTTCGAGCAACTATTCTATAGATGATGGAGCAAGCTATTCATCTTCAGGTCCACTTCCTCCAGGAGCAGACAGATATCACCATCTCTTTTATCTACGCTTGTAATTTTGAATTCCAACGAAAAAACTTATGGAACAATTTAATAGCACTCCATACTAGTGTTACCACCACTTGGTTGATATATGGGGACTTTAATTCCCCATTATACAAATCAAAAGCATAAGGCCATTATAGTTTAAGAAAATTTTCAAATGACTTTAGAAAATGTGTCGATTACCTTGGAGTTACAGACTTGAAGTAGATGGGCTACATGTACACATGGTCAAATAAGCAGAGCTCCAATTGGTTCATCTAGAAGAAACTTGATAGAGTTCTCATCAATGAAAACTGGTTTGCTCAATTTCCCAACAACCTAGCTCACTTCCAAGAACCTCTCTTCTCATACCACACTCCCATTATGATATATAACCTGTTCCAATAGACCAGACGAGCTTCCTCTTTTCAGTTTAATAATTTTTTGGCCAATGTTGCTGGATATACTGAAGCTTGTAAAGGAGGGCCTGATAGCATGTTTAGAGGCCCTAAACAATTTTGTTGTGTCCATAAGCTCAAGGTGATAAAGCAAAAGCTCAAGGACCTCAATTCCTTGAGGGGATCAAACACTGAAATAGCTCTATACACTGCTCGAACAGCTTTAGCATATATTCATGAGTCCACACCTAATGATCCCCTCCTCAGAGATAGGGAACGATCAATACTTTCAAATTACCTTACAACAGCTAGCAACCACAACTCTCTACTCCAGCAACGTGTAAGGACGAATTGGCTCAAAGATGGGGACAAATGCATCAAATTAGTTTTCAATACAATCTTGGCTTGAAAGAACCAGAACCTGATACTCTCCATCACCAATAGTGAAGGAGTTCAACTACATCATCTCAGAGATATCCACAATGAAGTCGTTAGCTACTTCACCTTACTACTTGGTACTCCCAGTATGATTCAAGCTAACTTTGCAGAGCTCTCCGTAATCATCACTAAAAAGATAACCCCTGTTAAGGCAGCCTTAATTTCCAAACTAGTAGAGGATAAGGAGATCGAAGACATGGTCTTTTCTATGGATGGACTAAAGGCCCCTGGTCTGGATGGCCTGAATGCTCACTTATATCATAAATCTTGGCATATCATTGGACCTTTTATCAAGGAGTTTGTGAGGGAATTCTTTACCAATGGATAACTACTTAAGGAAATCAACAAAACATTCTTATGTATGATTCCTAAAAGTTCTAACCCTTCATGTTTTGGTGATTTCAGGCCAATTGCTTGCTCTAATGTTCTATACAAAATTGTTTCAGGGATTCTAGCTTCGAGACTGAAGGACACTCTCTCATCTCTCATCAGTGACAACCAAAGTGCTTTCATATGTAATCGCCAAATCGGAGATAATATATTGATAGCCCAAGAGCTCTTAAAAGGCTACTCCAGATCTCAATCTGCTCTAAATTGTACTATCAAAATGGACCTTCACAAGGCCTTTGATAGTGTAAGTTGGGAGTTTTTATTGTATATGCACGAAGCTTATGGTTTTCCTAGCATCTTCATCAGCTAGATCAAGGAATGCATCTCCGCTGCAAGCTTTTTGGTACTGACAAACGACAACCCCTCACCTTATTTTATGGCCGCTCAGGATCTAAGACAAGGAGACCTTATCTCCCCTTACCTGTTCAATCTATGCATGGAGACTCTGAATTCCATCATTAAAGAGGAAGTGGTCACAAACCCACAGTTTAAATATCACTCTCGTTGTAAGTTGATCGGCCTAACTAACTTATCATTCACTGATGATCTCTTGTTATTTTGTAGAGCCAAATTGGATTCTATTAATACCTTATTAAGTCTTTGGATCACTTTAACAAGCTCTCTAGGTTACAAATCAACCTCCATAAATGTTTGGTCATTTTATCCAAAGATGTGTCATCCTTAGAAGCCCAAATAGCTACTGCCACTAGAATGAAGTTGAAGTCTCCTCCCCTGTTGTATTTGGGACTCCCCATCTCAACCCACCGCCTTCAGTTTGCTGACTGCATCTGATGGGACCCCGCCTTTGCGAGTCACGTGCCTGACGTCCTAAGTGACTTCTGGATACGCATCTCACAAGGGGGCGTGCCCACACCAGTCAATCATAAAAAAGAACTCACTTTTTCTATTTCCGAACAGATTTTGGGAAAACTCAAATTTGAATTTCAATTTGGCTTTTTCAGAACATTTGTTCCCCATTGTCTTAAGTTTCTAATGACACCAAAATCATTCCACTTGGTTCAGAAATCTAAAAGTTATATCCCAAACATTTTCAGACTGTTGTTATACTGAAGTAGTACACTATACTCAACTTCCATCCAGAAACTTAAAGTCTTAGAGACTGAATTAAAATTTGATTTCTTCAGATAATTTGTGGCTATATGTCTCTAGTTTACTTAGAGACAAGAATCATCACAATTAGAGCTCTATGGATTAAGATATCATCAAAATACTGAACCTTGTTCAGTAAAAATATCCAACTCACACTCTTCCAACCGATCCCCTCACTTTGATTTAATCAATCTTTTTCGAATCAATATCAAAAGCTATACATTTTTATGGATAAGTAGAGAAATGTGTTACTAATCCAATGCTTCACAAATTAGGTCATTTGGAGGTCGGACGACAAAGTTATAATCAAAAGAGTGAAACATGTTCAGGTCTGGGAACACCTACAAAGTCGCGGTCGCAACTAGTCACGCCGCGCGAAAAATCAGCAAAGTCGCGATCGCGACTTGCTTCTTCCTCCTTTGCTTTTCTTCCTCAGAACTATTTTAGAAAAAAGGATATAACTCTCACTACAAATATCGGAATAAGGTCATTCAAAGACCGTTTTAAATAAGACTTCTAAATCTACAACTTCTATGAAGACCTCAAAAACAAAATTTGCCTCTAAAACAAAATTTGAAAACAACGTAGCTGTCCCGAATGCCCATCCTAAGCAGCATTACAAACTTCTAATGATCATATCTCTCAACTCCATCGTCCAAAAATTTCATACTATATATCATTAGAAATATATAGAAATAATCTACAACTTTAAAGAAGACAATTTTGTCTAATTCAGTTTAGATCAATATAGATTTTCCGCTGAAGTCAGAACCCAATTTGACCCTTATGAAAAACTTGAAATTTGCAATGTACAACTTGGAAAGTCATGAGCTTAATCATTCAACTACCAACTTTACTTCATTAAACTTCCTAATCTCTACTTATTTGACTCATCCCTTACAACTAATTCTCATCATTCACAAAATCCCTATCTTTCCTTTTTCCATAATATCTCACTTATATGTATATATATATCAACGATTCATGTTCAAAGTTCAACAACTCAATTGGATAACTCTTCCAAGAACATCTAATTTCAACTCACATCATCCATATTTCATTAACAACGAAATAAAAGTTTACAAAACTTTAATGGCATTACAAGCCACATTACATCATCGATATCCAAAATTCAAAATACAAAAGATACCAAACTCAATAATTCTCGAAATGCATCTAAAGTCTTGCTTTTACAAAATCTAACTTAATATACAGGAACATTGCAAAAATAGAGTGATGCCTCGACTCTTAGTTACTCGATCTCATTTTCTTCACCTGAAGATGGGACGAAAAGGGGGTGAGCTTAAAAGCTCGTAGGTAACAATTTTATAACGAATAACAAGCAAAACCATTTAATGTGTTCATCATCATAGAAAATTCTTATTAAATCATAAAACACATAGTTCTTAAATTTTCAACCAAATTCAAAATAAAACAAATCATGTATGCATCAATCTTGTCAATGTATGATGAACACATAAACACATCAGAATGGTTTGGGTAGGTCCAAAACAAAACGTACTACACATTTTTCATAAGGGTCCTGTGTAGCCGTGAACAGAACGTACTATCGTATTCCCACAAAATGTTTTGGCATAGTCGTGAACTTATGGGAGTTCGTGAAGGAGCTCCATACCACTAGCGAGTAGACGGGAGAAGCCTTTAGTTAAAGTGCACTTGACATGCTTAAGGGACCAAACCAAACCCATATAACGTGTATTTCATAACTTGTAAACATGTTGCCTAAATAGCACATTTTCAAAACAAGTCTTTCATGAATATGAAATATTTCATATGCACTTCCATCATCTTTTTCACAATTAATCAACCAAATTCAAATATCAAGCACATTGCAATTTCTTAGATCATTCAAAAGCAACAAATGCCACAATTATAAAGCAATGAAAAATCATTTTATTTTCTTGACTAAAAAGAAAACATGATGGCTCATTATTCAATTATAAACATGAAACCTACCTTGAATTTCCTTGCTTAAAACTTTGCTCAAAAATGCCTCTACTCTTGCTCCTCTTGCCTTCTTTGATTCCCTTTTTTCAAAGACAAAATTTCGATTCAATAGGGATTCAAATTGGAGAACCCACAAGACATATTCACTAAAATTGATCTTATAATTCTTAAACTAGTACATTTCTTAAGCTTTATAAACCAAAACCCTTTCAAAAATTCAAAATATTAAAATCAAACTTACCTTGAATCTTCACCAAATAGTGAGATTGTTGGATCTAATGGAAGCTCTAATCCTCCTCTTCCTTTTTCCCTTCTTGAACAACTTCAAAATCACTCTTTAAGACTAAAATAAAATAAAATCTAGCTTAGCTTTCTTTCTCTCCTTTCTTTTCTCTCTAATGACACTCTCTCCATCTTCTATCTTCTAATTTTTGTTTCTCTCTCTTCACTCTCTTCAATTCACGTTTTTCTCCTTCTAATAACCAAGACAACACTTTCCCCTTCCCTTTTTACCCTTAATGAAAGCTAAAAGTCCACTTTACCCTTCCTTATAAGCTTAGGTTCTTTTAACCTTATGCAGTCTTCCAAAAATGCCCTTTATGAAATCTTACTACCTTAACACTTTAATTTAATTAACATATGTCATATAATCTTACTAACATTAGCATAAAAATAACTTCAAAAATTAAAATCATCGAAACCTCATAATTCATTTAAATCATACTTAACTAGAGAAAAAAATCTAGGGGCCAACAACATCCCTCTAATTGAAAAAATACAGAAACACATTCAGTTTTAGATGAACAAGTTCCTATCATATACTGGAAAATTGCAACTTGTGAAAACAATTCTCAACTCCCATTATATATATTGGAGTTCACATGTCTTCCTCCCCAAACTTGTTATCAAAACAGTGGAAAGAATATTCTGGAACTTCCTATAGAATCATTCCAATAGAGCTAGAGGCATTTCCAAAATGAAATGGTTTGAAGTTTGTGTTCCTAAAATAGAGGGTAGTTTAAATATTTCTCCAGTAAACATCACTAACCAAGCACTTATTCTTAAACGTCTATGGTGGATATTAGAAGACAGGCAATCGTTATAGCTTAGCTGGCTCCATGCATATTTCCTCAGAGGACGGTGCATCTGGGAAATAAAAGGCAGTCCCTCACAATCATAGTTTTTGAATCAACTTCTCCTCCTAAGAGATGTGGTCCATCAAGATGTCCTTTGTAAGATAGCTAATGGGGAAAAGATATCCTTTTGGTTCGATAACTGGTCTGCCCATGACCCCTCCATTCCTTCCCAAGCCATTACTACAAGCTCCCTTCCTTTCCCCCTGTCCATCAAGCTTCACTCATTCATCAATGGCAACTCTTGGAATTTTCCTACAAACTTTTCCCACATACAGCCTTCTTATCCTCCCAACCCCCTCACCTCTAATACTTATTTCTGTAAGGATCGACCACTCCATCGACTATCGAGCAAGCTTACTATCTCCCTACTAAGATAGAAGCAACCTGTGGTAGCTTGGCACTCAATCATTTGGCATAAAGCTCTCCCCCCAAGGTCTCGTTCCTTCTCTGGCTCTCCATTAAGAACAAACTCAGCATAACTAATAGACTGACCTCTTTTGCCACCAATAAATCCCGCCCGTTTTGTTTAGTACATGATGAAA
>JAOQMS010000005.1:41079707-41117553 GCA_027563885.1 Erythroxylum longipes | reverse complement strand
CCCGTGACCGCCTCTTCTTTTTATGCCCAATAGCTAACACAATATGGAATCATGTAAAGTCTCTCTGTAGCTGGAATATATCAATGAGATCACTTCCTCACATCATTCACTAGCTGACAACACATTCATCCATCATGATGAAACCCGTGACCGCCTCTTCTTTTTATGCCCAATAGCTAACACAATATGGAATCATGTAAAGTCTCTCTGTAGCTGGAATTTATCAATGAGATCACTTCCTCACATCATTCACTAACTGACAACACATTCATCCATTCCTACTTCTGAACGCATCATTTTTAAATTGGCACTTGGACAGACTGTACAATCCATCTGGAAGGAAAGAAACTTGCGTCAATTTAAGGCTAAGAACAAAGCTTTAGACACATTAATTGTTGAAATCAACATAAGGGCAAGGAACTAATCATTCTTAATGGCATAGTTCCAACCTATAACGTACCTTCTATTCTCTGACCATTGGATACATGTCTTCAACTTATTATCTGATTGTTAGTTAGCCTACATATGTTACTCTATGCATGTAATCCGGTATACCCGTGATCGTCTTTTGACTTTGCAACATACCGAATTCCTTATTAATTCCATTTTTTCCTTTTCATACAAAATAATTCGTCATCGTGATTTTCTCAAACTTATTGCAAAGCAAAATAACTAATAGTTAAATTGTAGTAGCCTTAAAGTTGATAAATTCACCTTTATATTATAACAATGATGCCAACATTTAACTTCAATTAACTTACCTAGCAAAATGTGTAAAATTTTGGAAGTTAAGGGTGGTTTAATTTCACTTCTATTTTTTTCTATTTTTTATTTTTATTTTTGTTTTTATTTTTAAATAAATATAAAAACTTATTTGGCTATTAATAAAATTATAGTTATATTTTTATTATTGATAATAATTATATATTACATGAAACTAAAGATAAATTATTTTTGTTAGTAAAACTTTAAATATTTTATTAAAATAAATAATTTAGTAATTAATTAATTTATTTTTAATTATTAAAGTAAATTTTATTTAAATTTTATATATTTTGAATATATTTAAATTTTAAAATTATATTTATTAATGAATATTAAAATTAAATTATTCTTAATTTAAATTAATTAAATATATAATCTTAAATTAAAATTATTGATTCCTATTAATAATTAATATTAAATAATCAAATACTATATATTTCATCGATACTAATTAGATTATAAAAAAACAAAAACCAAATTTTATGGGTTTCATAAATTATGAAAACTAGAAGAAACTAAAACCAAAATCAAAAATCAAAAACTCAAACAAACAATTTTTTTCCTGAATTTGAAAAAAATAATAAAAACATCAATGGAAACAATCAGGCCCTAAATAACCAATATGGCAACAAATCAATAATTCACACTTACTATTAAGTATGATTTTTTTAAGTATTTAGATTCTCTAGACCTAGGTTTAGGCTTAAAGGTATGTTACCAAATTTAATGTTCTCAATTTATGGACCTACAAAATTAAATATCGAAATATTTTTTGGTGTTTGATCTTTGATGATCAAGTTAGTGAGAGATAAAGAGAAAAAATATTTTAGTGAGATAAGTTGGTAGGTGAATGACAACCTCATTCTTAAAAGTAGCGTGATTACTTTTATAATGCCTTATAAGTTTGTAAGAATTAGACATTTGTCTCAATCTCATATGATGCTTGGAGACTTGACTTAATGAATATCTTATTAAGCTCTCGTGTTTGAAAATATTTTAATATATATTGTTTGCCTCCTAAGTTTTGATCTTATGTCTATCTTAAAGTTAAAAGTTACTTTTGTAAGTGTCCAATATTTCCATAAATTTTTCATGAAAATAGAGATGTTAGCTTTCAAGTCTTGACCACAACTCTATTATGAAATAAAAGCACTGTCCTAAAAATTTTAATTATAGGTATATTGTTTATAAATTATGGATCAATTTACCTCTTGAGTTATAAGATGTTTTTAGGATAGGAACATCATCTTTGAGGTATAGATTTCCGAACAAAATGTTATGAGTGCTAACTTTCAATAGCATGTCTTGTGGTAGCAATTTTAAAATGAGTTTAGAACTTGTTAAAGATCTAATGTTATTTATGGACTTGTATCATAAAAATTTAATGTTAAAGATCTAATGTCATCTTGTGTACATATGTCATCTTATGGTAGCATTTTTGAAGCAAGCGTAACACTTGTTGAATATCTACTATTAGTAGATAGTTATTTTATTATAAGACTTCAAAGACTTATCTTAATGGCAATAGTCTTTTTGCACTTGTCTTTTATTTCATTTTACACAATCAAGTTAACTACATACTTTTAGGGTATATAATGAGATAGAAGAGGCCTAATTGGTTTTGAAGTTGTGGTGTTATGGTGATTATCCCATATCGCTAACGAAATGTTATAATGAGTGTCTACATCTCTTACAAATAACCTCATGTCTCTTGTCTAGGCTAATCATTGCTTTCTTGCTTTACTACAAATTTAAGATTTTGTGTGAGCTAAATTAATCAACTATCATTTTACGCATACTTGTCATCACATTATGATAATACTTTAGCTTTTGAAATTTAAATGTCTTCACATTATGATTTATCTAGTAAGGAAGGTTTTGGCGTTAAGTTTAGTATGCGCCTAAAACAAAGTTTGATTTAATAGGTATAAACATACAACTATATGTGATGGTGAGCTAAGTACTATTAGCAAATCACCACTTACCCTTGTTTATATTCCCAGTAGTATAGAGGAACTCGATGATAAAAACTATGAGTGTAGGTTCAGGATAGACCATATGAAGTGAGGCTAGATTTAATCTTTCCTATAATGGTGAGCCTAGTACCAGTATCAAATGGCCACTTACCCTTGGTTATATTCCTAGTAGTATGGAGGAACTTAATGATAAAAATTATAAGTGTAGGTTCAGGCTAGACCTTATGAAATGAGGCTAGATTTAATCATTCCTATGATTATACAGATAAAATCTTAGTCCTACAAGAGAGCTTTTATATGCAGACTTGGTACAATGAGTTTTTATTATAATAGTTTTAGATATGGCTTAAACTTTCACTTTGAGTTGTTAAGGGAGACAAGCCTGAGTTTTTTTTTAATTGCATCCTCACTCTCGATCTCTAATATTATATTTTTTTCTTAGTCTATCATTTGTCAAACATAGAAAATTTTGTTATTGTCTTAGATTTATGCATCAGTTGAAACTAGTTGAGAGGTTCTCTGGGTGGTATAACTTAGATGTTGAGCATGGTATAAGGATTAAGGTAGGAAAACTCCCGAAAACCCATGATTAGAGGAGGAAATTTCTAGTCTTTTCCTTAGAAGATGGTAGTGAATGGGATTTCAAACTTGTTTGAAAAAACCAAACATCAGGTTAAATGAGTGAGATAAGAATAATAACTTATTGTTTGCTTAAGCTTAGGCTTTAGTTTAGTTGAGTGTGGTAAAACTTTCTCTCAAAAAGACATCACTAAAGAATTATTATTAAAGGTTCAAGTTTTGGATGACCAGGCTTATACGTTCCATTAACCCTGCAAATGTTAGAGACCTGATAAATCCTTCTATGGAAATTTATTTTTTGGTCACATATGGATATAAATCATGTAGCCTATAGGGTTGAGAATATGGCCAAAAACAAATATGTTGAGAAAAATAAAAAGAAGAAGTCTGACATATTTTAAGGCAACCATACAAGTTCAAAGCTTTTAAATGTGCCAAAATGTAAGATAACATTATAAGCCTACTCTCTTATAAATTATTTACATCTCCCTATGTTATCCAAAATACCTTAGATAAAGAAAAGGATTTATTGGTGATGATATTTATTATCCCTATCAATCAATTAGAGTTGGAGAATTTTGTTTTCAACACTAAGTGGGAGATTAGGTCTTAAGTAGATTGTGCTTTTCAATAATGAGAAGCATCTCAATGACAAAGAGTGAATAACAATCCGATGCATTACAAAGGATCATATGTCATAAGTGTGTTACTTATATATTGCTTCATACTTACTATATGGTTCATGATTGATATTTTTTTGGTAGCATGCTCATTTGTTATTTATAATAAACATGAAAAACTAGAGATTGAATTATCAAATCACCGATCTAACTATAGGTTAAAAGAATGTATATACCTATCAACTGTATTATTGTATATTGTCAATATTTCTATGATTCTAACTAATGATCATAAGCTCAAAGTGAGTATTGATGATTTTGAACTCTTTTTTAAGATAACTAGCTAGCCTTAAATAGTGATGATGGTGATGAAACTATATTTAAACCTACATAGTGGTAGTTAATTTCTAACTTAGAATTATATCGACCTTTTTCTTCTTTTTTTCTACAGATATATTTTTATTAATATATTTACTAATCTTATAGACATTTTTTTTACTGCTTACTATTTCTTTCCAAGATATTGTAAGTTTGGATTTTGCAAAACTGTCAGTCTATTTTGTAAGACTAATATTGAGACTATTTTGGGTGACTTGATTTGGGATTTCTTTAGTTTGAAATTTTGGAAACATTGTGAGTTTATCATTATGCATTTTGTATGTATAATTTTTCAAGACTCTTTAAGTCTATCATTTAATATTTTACAAGCCTATTGTTTGGTGGTTTGGAAGTATGATGTTTTAGGAATCTATGATTATATCATTTTGACATTTTACTAGTTTAATATTTTAAGATTTTTTGAGTTTATCACTTGGTGTCTTACAATTATGACTTTTTGAGATTCTTTGTGTAAACATCCTGTTATCCCATATTAAGGGTTAAAACCCTAGAATATTGTACATGAGAGATTATTGAGAAGTCAGAAAATGCATTTCATGCTCATGCATAATATAGCATACACATACATGTGAATATTAATTTTTGCACATATTAAAATGATTGTACATACATTCATTGACATTTTTTCGGGTATAATTGATTTATAAATGTGATCTTTGACATGAATTGTGGTTAATATGTATTGAAAATTAAATTGGTGTGTATAAGTATTGATTTAGGATTTTTGGTGAAATCCAGGAAATTTCTAAAATTACGAGTAATTTTGGACTAGGGAAAATGCTAGTGGCAAGACAATTGAAAAATGGTAGTAGAAATAAGTGATGGATGACAATGGAAATAATTGGCAAACAACATTATGATTTATTGAAAATCGACATTGAACATTTGGAGACAATTAGATTAGAAATTGGAAATAAATGGACCAGTTATTCAAAGGGGTCCGAATGGGACCATAGGAAGGTGACAAGTGGCAGTGACAAGTGTCACTACCACTCCCCACATATCCTATACGATATTTACTAGTGAAAGACAAGTATTTTGTTGTCTTTCACTTGTTATCTTTTTTCACCTTCTTCATAACATTCTTCTTTTATCCTTCTTCATGATTTTGATTTACCAAGCCTTCATCAACGTTACACCTTGATTTCATATATCAATTGTTGCTCTCATCTTGCTCTCTCCTTCATTTCTCACTAAATATCCAACCTTACCACCTTTGAATGATGATGTACGTGTGAGAGAAGAAAGCTAGGGTTAAGTGAGATCTTGAAAAGTTTGAAGTTTTTATTAAGTAAGTTATGCTTCGATCTTTATGGGTAGTTATAACTGAAACTAATATGATGGATGGTTTTAGATTGATGAATTGATCATGAAATTTTATAGGTGTTTTAACGTAGGTGTAATAATGAAGAAATTATGTTCTAAATTTTATTGTGTAAATGTTGTTTATGAGTTTTCTAATAAAAAGTATTTATGATGATAGATTAAGGGATCAATGATTATGAAAATTGCACTAGAAAGAGTGTTGAAAGTTGAAAAATGAAGAGATGTGATCATGTTTTATATTTTAGTGTGATAATGAAAGTTAAGAAGTGATGAATGAATTTATGTGTTGTGTTCCTGTTTTGAGAATATGAAAATCATGAAAATAGGCTTTATTGTGGATAAACTAGATTGAAAACTTAAGGTATAAGAAAGGATGTTGGAGTAATATTCTTAAGATGAGAATTAGGTATAATAATGAAGGATTGATGAAATGATTTGTTTTTGTATGATTTATGACCTTGTGTGACTTGTTTTGTGAATGTTTTACTTGAGTAATTGAGGTAGAAGTGAAGAGGTTAATGATTTGAAATGATGAATTTCAGAAATTGAATGGTTTGATACTTATGAATGAAACATAGTATGGAAGGAAATAGGATTTCATGAATGACGAGATTAAGTTGGTAATCGTGAATCAAATAAGTAGAGGTTTGAGAGTTTAATGCAATCAATTTGGTAGTTAAATCAGTATGAAATCATGATGTATTAGAGGAAGTGAATTTTGGAAAATTGGTGTGAAATTGATGGTAAAATATATGTTAAATTCATGTAAGTGGAAGAAAAAGGTGCAAGGCACGATCGTGGCCTGACAAAAATAAGTTTCTGTCACGATTGTGACGGGGACACCACGATCGTGGCTAGACCTATAAAGAAAAAGAGTTGTCTTTTGAGTGAAGTATGAACCAATTAATGCTAGGGCGCTTCCATATGATGTATTTATACTTGAATGAACCTAGTTGATGATGAATTAGGTGACTAAAGTGAGTAAAGAGTATTAGATATTAAAGAATGATTGAAAGATGTTGTTAATTGATTATGAGATGTGTGCTAAGGAAATATAACCAGGATTGTCATTGAACATGCATTATATATAACTCATATACATGTGTATATGATTGAGTATTCATGTCAAGGTACAAAGTAGTAATATGTAAATGTGTATGTTTGCATGATATAGAGGAGCAATTAGAGCGACTACATCCAGACATTGCTGGGACTTTGAGGCAATAACTTATCTGGAGCAAACTGTGAGTAACCTAAAATGGTCTTATTTTGATTATTTGTTTGTTAAACAATGTATTGAATTATTTTGTGATATGTATATACTAATTCCAGACATTGAATGTCTAAAAACTATTGGAAGTGCTCATTGTATGTGAATTTGATGAAATAAATGTTCTCAATATTTTTATTGAATGCTGGAGTTAGGTTCGAAGAAAAATGTGAATATGATTGATTGAATGCAATGATTCAGTATATGTGGTGCATTTCATTACATGAATGCATGAAAGATAAAGGTATTTGTGACCGGAGTGGCTAGTAAAAAAGAGCTTAAAGCTCATAATATGGTAAGAGCCTCTAGCTCACTATGCAAAATGAGCCCTGTATCCCCAACAAATAAGGGACAATATTAATGAGCCCTGTATCCACAACAGATAGGGGACAGTGAAAAAGGCACTCAATCACAATAATATAATAAGCGAATGTAAGTTTCACGAACATTACATACACACATGATATGTATGATTTGAATGATTGCAATGTATTGTTGAATTGTGTTGATTGAAAAATGTGAAAATTGTGAACAAAGTCTTTTGTGATGCTACAAGTTGACAAATGAAATGATGTGAACTATGTGATTAAATGAATTGATGTGTTATGTGATATGAGTGAACCATCAAGGATGGTTAACTCACTAAATTCGTAAAACTCACCAAAATTGCAACCTTGACTTTTTAAGTTTGAGAGAGACAAGATAGCTTCTAAGACAATTTATAAGAAATCTAATAATGCTTTTGGATAGAAGACATAGCTAAAAGGTCGATCAGCTGGGACTGAAGGATTTAGATAAACTTTTTGTATAATTCCTCATGTATGTAGCATGTTTTGTAGGTAGAGTTGTAGACTCTGATAGGTCGTTGATATTGTATATACATGGATGTTTTATGTAATGCTACATTGTATATCATGGTTTATGAAATGAGATAAGGAATTTCGGTTTTAGACATTATGATAATTATTTTTTTAATTTATGATGCCATGAGTTAAGTGAAAGTGATATAGTTAGTGCACCACTTCCGTCGGGCATGTTCTTGAATTTTTGGTGGACATACGGGCACAAATGTCTTATGGGAGTGGGGCGCTACACTTTGAGTTTGTCGCTTGGTATTTTGTGATTATAATGTTTTAAAACTTTTAAAATATTTGACATTTATAAATCTAACATTTTGAGACTCTTTAAGTATGTAGTTTGGCATTTTGCAAGTTTGAAATTTTGAGACTTTTTTAGTTTGCCATTAAAATTTAACGAGTTTAATGTCTAAGACTCTTAAAGTCTATCATTTAGTGCTTTGTGAGTCAAATGTTTCAAGACTCTAATTTTGTTATTTTGAAATTTTCAAGTCTAAAGTTTTGAGGCTCTATAAGTCTATCATTTGACGTTTTACAAGTATGAAGTGTTCAAACTTTATGATTATGTCATATGATAATTTACAAGTTTCATATTTTGAGACTTTATCATTTTGAAGCTTCTTTATGTGACATTTTAAGACTCTTTGAGTCTGCTATTTTGTGACCAAAGGTTTTGAAATGTATCCTTACACAAACTTGAAGCCAAACTTCCTTAATTAAAAACAATTATTGTACTAGCTTAAGAATAGTAAGGTTTGAAGTGTTGGTCATTCCAGGTTCTAGGAATTTTTTAACCTTCGAACCTTTTGAGTTTGTATATATTAGGTCTAAAAATATCTCATTTTTGAAATAGGCTTATTAAATTCATTATTAGCTTTCCTCTAGCCTCCAGTATATCATTTATACATGGTCTCCTTAAAACTTGTTAACCTTTTTTATAATATGTTGTCTACTCCTTTTCTAGTTGAAATTTTTGATATGTTGCTTGTATGTCAAATTCTTCAGGTCTACCTCATGTCTTTTTTCTTCAATTAGTTCTAGTTTCTTTATTAAAAACGGTTTATTAACCTCAAGTTTATTGTTTTGATGTGAGGAGAAGGAAATTTGAACTCCATAAGCATTAAGGATCTGCTTCATATGCCAAACTAAACAAAGTTTCTCCTATTGTCATTCTTGAGGTTGTTCAATAACTCTAGAGGAAGCCTTATAGCTCCTCTACCTAAATTCCTTTATCTTGATCAATTTTATTTTTTGCCTTATAAAATGGTGCCATTATAACCTCTGACAGACTATTAGTCTATGCATGTATGACAAATATGAAGAATTGTTTAATGCTATATGATTTATAAAACTTCTTTAACTTTAAGCAGATGAAGTATGGTTACTATACGTGATTGTGGATAATGGAATACCATATATGCATATAATATGACCCTTAAAAAATAACTTAGAATATATATACTTTACTGTGCAAATAGTATTTAAGATGAGATTGGAGAATACCTGCAATAAATTAGTGATGAAACCCGAGTTCATCTGACATATTTCTTGATATAATCAATAACATATCGCATAAGTGATGGCCAACAGTATCCTTCTTGTAATACCTTATATGATAAGGTTAAACAGCTTTAAAGTGATTTATATGACTATTTATGGCATTTTTAAATATATTTCCTATCTAAGGTAGTGTGACACTTTAAATAAAAGTAAGTATTTAAGTTCTTGTAAATTTTATTATAAACGATAGAATTTTATGCATTTGTAAATGAGATTTCTAGAACCATCCTTATTTAAAAATAATTCCCTTTATATCAGTAGTTTTTAATAGGTATTATTCATTCATTTACCTTTTTCTCTATCTCATTTTGAACTTTCTTAATGTAAATAGGCTTTAACTTGATTTCTATAAATGCATTATATGTTTTATTCCTTTTGCTCTGTAAATTGATAATTGATATTCCATATTGTTATACTATTTAAAGATGTGTTCTAACTGAATTTTCATATCTTATGTCATTTTTCCTATATAAGTCGAAGTACTTTAGATAATCTTTTCCTTGATAGCAAAGAGCCCATTAGTTATGAATCTGATTTGATATCAGCTTAAAAAATTTGAAAATATGTTTTTATTTTAATCCTGCATGTTAGTAACTCATACTCTACTTCGTTATTAAATCCTTAAACTCATGCTGTTAACAATATTTAATACTTATTTTAAATGAAACTCATATAGCCATGCTGGCTCTACTTCAATTCTCACCTGACACTTCATCAACATTCATCACTCAAACAATCAAATATTCTAGGGTAGCTTCAACCAAATTTGATTTCCTAATGGGGAAAGTGTATTAAACCACAAAGTTTGCTATTAGTTAATATAACAGCCCTGTCCACCCACCCACAGATACCATTTATAATAGCCCGGACCACCCGCCCATAGATATTGTCCGCTTTGGGCCTTAGACCAGAAAAGGGCTCACAGTTTTGCTCTCCCACCCCTAGGAAAACGCGTCTATGAGGGAGAGGTATCCATACCCTTATAAGGTGTACTTCGTTCCCCTCTCCAACCGATATGGTATCTCACCATCACCCCCCTTTAGGGCTCAGCGTCCTCGCTGACATACCAGTTCGGGTATTGGCTTTGATATCATTTATAATAGCCCGGACCACCCGCTCACAAATGTTGTCAGCTTTAGTCCTTGGCCCAGCCAAGCCCTCATGATTTTGCTCTTCCCATCCTCAAAAAAATGCGTCTATGAGGGAGAGGTATCTATACCCTTATAAGGCGTACTTCGTTCCCCCTTCTAACCGATATGAGATCTCACCATCAACCTCCCTTTAGGGTTCAGCGTCCTCGCTGACATACCAATTCGGGTACTAACTCTGATACTATTTATAACAGCCTAGACAATATCTGTTGGTGGGTGGTCCGGGCTGTTATAGTTAAGCTATGGTTTATGTTTAAAGGGTAAATCTGACCTTAAATTTGCTAAGCACTACTAATCACTTAACCATTCATTATGAAATTTTTGGCTTGTATAAAAGTTGTTACAATGACAAGTTTGTTACAACATTAATGAGAAAAACTTAGAAGTATGATCATAATTTTCTAACTAAAGTGACAATAGATATAATTGTTTTCTCTTTGCAAGTGTATTTAGTTTTTGATCCTTGTAGTATTTTCATCACTCCGTTCAAATCTTTTATTTTGTTTGATTATTTTCAAGAATAAGAGATAACTTTCCGTAGGGCTGAAAATAAAATTAGACAAACTTATTAATTTACCTATTAAGCTCTGTGCCTCCTTTAATGTTTATGCTGAATTTATGCTGATTATAGCCTTAAACCTTTTAGTGATTTGTTTCAATATGCCTCTGGCTCACTATAAATCCTAAGAACTTTATGCCAGAAGTTTCAAATATGCACTTTTCAAGGTTTAGCTTTATGTCATATTTCTTTAATGTGTTGAATAATTCTTATAAATTTTCCAAGTGATCCCTTCTTTTAACCTTCATATTGTGAATGTAAACTCTATATTTGATAGATTTGTCCATAAAAAATTGAATTGACAAGCCTCTAATAGGTTGCCCTAAATTCTTGAGTCTAGATGCCAACAGCCTGTAATAGTATGTTTCATTATACCTAATAAGTGATATTTTCCTCATCATCTTCGCACATTAGAATTTATTTGTAATATGAGTATATATCCATAAAACCTAACCATTTGTGACATGCTATTTCATCTATGAGTATATCTATTTTCTAAAGAAATTAATTATCCTTACGCCTTGTTTGGTTGGCATGGATTCTTGCTTGGGAAAGTAATCTTTTTCCTAAAATTTATATTATCACGTTTGGTTCATTTTTTTGAGTAGTTAGGAAAGTAAAAACTTTCCTAATCTAAGGAAAGTAAAAACTTTCCTAAGCACTTTACTTGGATTCTAAATCTCATCACTCCCTTGGTATTTAGATTACTTTCCTTAGGAATTTAATCTAAAAAATACGCTAGCCAATTCAACTCTTCCTTCTCTCTTAACTCTACGACAACTCTTTTATAAAATCCTATCTACTCTTCAACTATTCTTATTGTTCTCATGTTAGCATGATTTTGGATTTTTTTGCTCAAAAGTTTCAATCGACAATCTTCAGGTTCATTTTTTTTAAAAGTTTAAATTGGTATCGTAAAATTGACCCAATTTTGGGAATTTTTTAACAATTTAACTCTTAGTATTGTTAGATAATAAATAATATTAATTATATTAATTATAAAAATAAATTATAAAGAAAATAAAATTTTGATAATCTTATTTATTATGTTATTATATATAATAAAATAAAAACTTTAACCAAAAAACTTAGTTTATTATTGTGATAAATTTATTACCATGTTATTATATATAATAAAATAAAAACTTTAACCAAAAAACTTAGTTTATTATTGTGATAAATTTATTACTATATTTTAATTATTAATAAAATAAATTAGTATTACATATTATAATATTTGATTATAATTTGATGTAAAGAATAAGCTGTGAATATGATAATCAATAAAATAATTAGAAATTTTATAATTTTATTTATTGAAAGAAAAACTATTCAAATTAGTTAGTAATTATTTATAAAAATATATAATGAATATAAATAAGAATTTGATCATTTTATTATTAGCATTATTATATAATAATATTAAAATAATAAATATTCTATTAAAAGTTAATTGATCTCTATCCCCTCTCAATGTGACGGGAAATGTCACACATCTAAAAATTGTCATATTAATAGAAAACTTAATAAAAGGGCTAACATTGCATTTTTTACAAAATATAAAATTCTTGCATGAAATCTTTAATATATATGATTATTAAAAAATAATACAACTTAATAAAAGGGTTGATTTTATTACAAAATATAAAATTATTTCATGAAATCTTTAAGATATATGATTGTTTTAATAAGATATATGATTGTTTCACTATTATATTTATGATACAACATTATTATATGATTAGAATATCATGAATGAAAAAATTAATATTTAATAATATAACTTGTATTACAAATTAACATTATTTAATGATTTCAATTTTTATTCGATTTGTAGTAATATAATTAGAAATACAAGTCAAAATTAAATTAAATTCCATGAAATACTATTGCATAACAAACACTATAATAAGAATCCACTCAACTTTCCTATTAGAATTCTTATAAGTATCCAAACATGTGAATATCTTTACTTTCCAAAGATTTATTTTCTGAGGAATCAGATTCCAAATTCACTTTACTTTTCCGCCAACCAAACGGGGCCTTAAAGTAAATCTTATTTAATTTTGCAAAGTCAACATTGGCGAGCCAATCTAGATACAGTGGTCTCTTTATTGTGTTGACAAGCCAAACTGGACACACTACTTCCTTGGTAAACCCTGCATTCAAGATCTTTTGCACCTCCTTTTATAGTATCTATCATCATTGTTTTACAAAGAATATTTTCTTTTACTTTATTGGCTTGAAGTTAGTTCTCATATTTGACAGGTGAGCTATTATATATGACTTTTTTCCCTTCATATATGTGGGCGACCATATAGAGACATCTTGCTGGTCTTTTAAAAATTGTACCATCTTAGTGTATTATCTCTGTCCATATTGGTTCCAATTTGCAATACTTTGCTATTTTTTGAAACTAATACTTTTCCATACTATGCATTCTCAATTTTAATATCTTAAATTCCTTCCACTTCTTTAGCCCTACTATCATTCTCTATGAGCCTAGAATTTATTTTACTCATCTATTAAGATAATTTCTTCCTTTTTACCGAAGCTATATAGCACTATCTTGATGTTTAATGACCACTTAATACTTTCCTCGTGCCTCTTTCTACTGAGAACTTTATAAGAAATTGATATTGATAATAGAATGACTATTTTTGTAAAGCAAAGGTATGTTAAAAATAATATTATAAGTAGCTGGTCTACGTATGATGTGGAAATTAATCATTTTAGTGGTCTGCTTGTGATTCTCATCGAAGCTATTATGAATTGAGTCTTATTGCCTTTTAGGATTTAAAAAAGTATATTAATAGAGCTACTGTCATCCTCTAAGATTCATTTTAACTTAAAATCTTTAATATTCACTTTGATAACCATCGGATCCTTATAAGGGTTACGTTATCTTAACACTTCCTCTTCTTGAAATATGATTTATCTTTCTAATCATTATATTTTGATTTATGTGTCTATTAAAATGTTCACCTGATTACCCCTAGCAAACCTTTCTAGTTGAGACTTATTGCAATTATTGTCCCCTCCAACAACAATATTGATTAATTAAGTAGATCCTTCATTTCTTCTCCTTTGTTTTGGCTTCTTAGACTTGCGCCTTATTGTTACTTAATCTTAGCCCCGTGGTTAATGTCTTTAAGAGCAACTATCCTCATTCATCCTAAGAAATTGGCCTAAATGTCCTTATTGTGGTAACTCATTAATGCTTCTTTTAAGTTCTTGATCTTTAGTATCATAGTTGTAGTCTTACTATAATTTCCAGTAGTTTTCAATTGATTGCGTCTTTGGTCGCATCGCTCTAAGACGGTTTGCTAGATCCCTTTTTCTAATAAATTATAGGATGTGATTCATAGACTTAGTTAGCAAATTATAGGTTCTAAAGATAAAGTCTAGCTAGTTCTCCTATTTAAAGGCAATAATCTCATTTATGATCTCCCTCTAGGCATGCCCTCCTTTATGGACACTATGCAGTCACGCTTCCTTTAAAAGATTTGTCAATCTATTTTTCTTTATTTTCACTATATATTGTTCTCTGCAGCTATGGTTTTTGCTATTCTTTATAAACATGTTTGGTCTGTTGTAGTGTATATGACTCAACTTCCTCCAAATCGACGTACCTTTTAGTCTAGTCTTGTACTTCCTCAAAGGTATATGACTTGTCCATCTATAGAAATTTCCACAAATTTTGGTATTATTTCAACCCTTACTTATAAGTGAAAATTGTAATAGAGGTATTAAGATTAAGTATTTATGTAATTTTCATATTGGATTATGTAATCTCAAAGGGTTTCTACTTGTTGTTTCTTTTATCTTAAACAAAATCTTTGATTTGTGAGGTTAATGTTAGTTACTAGCAAAGTGAGTCTCAAATTAATTATTTAATTGTCTAAAGCTAATTATTCAAATTATAAGAAATGTTTGATATTAATGTCTATTTTAGCCTATCAAAGTAGTCAAGGATGCTAGATATTTTATTATATTTGATGCCCATGTAGGTCAATTATTGTCTTAAACTATATAATATGATCACACAAATCTATCATACCATTATAGGATTCCAATGGTGGTGACTTGAATGTTGATTGTAATGGCTGAATAGTATGGTTCTAGTGAAATGGTTATCAAAATTAACATTGTTATGCCTTTTGTATTGCTCTTATGACACGTTAAGTGAAGTAGGTTTGCAATGATGTGTTGTTGGTGGAATTGTGATAATATTTTGATATATAAACCTTTTTTGACTTGGGGGTCCAATATGGTGTGCCTCATCCATTTTCATTTTTATTTATTAGGTCCTACGAAGAGGTTTATACATGGCCTTATGGGTTCATCTAGTGCGAGATTAGACTGAAGAGTTACAATTATAATTAATAATTAATGTGAATTTTCTCGATTTTTTAATAAGGCTTATATAGTTGAAGTTAAAAGGTATTTATGGTGGGGGAGGTATAGGTAGAAGGGGAATTGTGATGGAGGAAAAAGAGGAGAAAGTGTTGTTGGTTCCATTTATTATTAGGAATATGAATTACAAGTTTGTGAACTCTAATTGCACATTTGTTAAAATCAACAAATCATAATCATAATAGGTTTAAATGATATGTGATAACCAATTAATTGACTATATGTTTTTTTGGAACAAAGTGAAATAAAATCCATTGCAATCCATTGCACCAAAAACTATTGTAGCAAAATTACACCCAGGCATACCTAGGGAAATCAACTAGCGATCAATCTAGGCGAGATATTTAAGCACTTACACCAACTCCTAATTTTCCTATTACATGGAAAAATCAACATATTAAATCTAAGCTTCAACTGGTTAATAATAACCTTAACACAACTATCAACTAAAGCTCTTTCTAGTTAAAAACAATTTGATATATAAACCACCAAATATAATAAACAATAGCAGAAAAACCAACTACTCTCATCATACAAATGTAGGACTTCTTTTTAGTTCTTGTGTTAAGTCATTTCAACCAAGACATTAGGTTATCATCAATGCAAGAAACTCTAAGCCAGTTCATTACTCTCAGTAGAACAAACTGAGAAAAAACACATTTGAAGAATAGGTGATCCACATTTTCAATATGTTGCCCATAAAATCTATCCAATGGAAGACCATGAGCCATGCCCAACCTTTGCATTCTAGCACATGTGTATAACCTGTCTTTTTTAGCAAGCCACAAAAGAAAAGAGCATCTTAGGATGTGAAAACCATGTCAGATAATCTGGGTGATTGGGGAAATTAGAGCCTTCTTTCGAAACATATCATAAGCAGCACCAACACTCAGTCTACTTTTTTCCCTCTCATATTATCAAACAAATTTGCATAAGTCTGAGGATATAATTGCAACAATTCATCAACTTTCAACAAACTTTTCTAGTACCACACATCACTAGTTCTACTATTAACATACCAAATAGAGTGATGTTTAAGAATATTTGTATAAACCCATTTATGCCAAATTAAAGCAGAATCTAAACATAGCTCAAATAAATGTTGAATCATTGCACCTTTATTCCAAGCAAGCAATTCCTTAAAACCAAGACCACCTTCCTCTCTAGGAAGAGTAAAAGTCTTCCAACTCACAAGACTTTTCCTACTAGCATCAACATCACTTCACAAGTAATACCTACAAATAGATTAAAACTTAACAATCACAAACTTAGGAATGGGAAAGACAAAACACCAAAAGTTCTTAATACCATAAAGCATAGATCTAATCAATTCCAGTTTTCTAGTATAAGATAAGGAATGAGTAGCCCACCCTTGATTATATCAGTCATTTTATCAATCAATACAACATAATCAGAAATTCTAAGTCTACTAGAATTGAGAGGAATACCCTAGTACCAGACAAGAAGTCTTTCCTCCTGAAAGTCGAGTAGAGTAAGAATTTAATCTTTCAAATCATTAGTGACACCCCAAAAGAGAATTTGTCTTTTTTTCATATCAGCATGAATGCCAAATTGGGCAACAAACTGATCAAACAAACTCTTCAATCTGGTAACATAATAAATATCAGCCTTATAAAAGACCAAAAGATCATCTACAAAGCTCAATTGAGTTAGATTGAGCCTCATGCACCTAGGAAGATAATGAAATTCCCTATCGCTCTAAACCATGTTAAAAATTCTGGTCAAATACTTCATAGCTAGCACAAAAAGATAAGGGGACAAGGGATCTCCTTGTCTCATACTTCTATCCCAGGGAAATAACCTTCAAGACTACCATTCACCAAGATAGATATTTTAGCAGTTTTAACACAGCTCATAATCCACTATACAAATCTCTGGAGAAATCCAAAACTAATAAGCAAATCTTCAAGAAACACCCAACTAATCGAATCATAAGCTTTTGAACGTCAATTTTGAAAGAACAATAAGGAGAAATATTACCCCAACTATAATGTTTAAAATATCTTGACTAACCAAAATATTATGCAACATAGGTCTATTTGGAACAAAAGCTCCTTGATTTGGATTAATCAAATCCTTAATCATATTCTTTAATTTTTCAATCAAAATTTTAGTGGTTCCCTTATACAAGACATTACAACAAGAGATAGGGTGAAAATCCTAGTCAGATTTTTAACCTTAGGAATCAAAGAAACAACAGTAGCATTTACCTGACCAAGAAGTTTTCCTTAATGGAAGGACTCTATAACAGCCAAGCAAATTTCTTTCCTGATAATATCCCAGCTTCTTTTGTAAAAATTAGCATTATAACCATCAGGACCAGGCACTTTATCATCATCAATGCTAGAAAAAGCTCTTCTGATATCTTCATCAAAAGGCAAAGCAAGCAATGTCATAGCTTGAGACTGAGAAAGAACAAAACCCCTAGCACAGAAATCTTGTTAGAAAAAAGTAGAACCTCTAACAATACCAAATAAGTTCTTACAGAAAGCAACAACATGGGCTACAATATCATTTGAACTAGTAATCTGGGCACCATTACCATCAAAAAGTAAGTTTTTATTTTGACTTCTCTACTACTTGACTAAAGCTTGAAACAGAGTAAAGTAATCATCAACAAATTTCATCCATTTGAGCTTTGCTTGTTGAGAGACCTGAGAAGATTAAACTTTTATAACAACTACAAAATCTTTTAATAGACATCTTTCTTTAGCAACCAACTCAATGTTCAGCGGATCATCTTTAATTTGATGTTAGAATTGAGCCAAATACATCTTAACATCTTAAATATGCTACTCTAATTTACCAAATTTTTTGACTATATTTATAAACCCATATTTAATATGTTTCACTTTTTATTTGAGAATCTTGTGGTATTTGTTGTACTTAATATGCTTCAAGTTTATTTTTAGGTGAAAATTGCCTTCATGGACCAAAAGGAGAAGAATTTGATTGAAATCATGACATAGAATGTAACAATTAAAGCAACCTTGGACTTACACAGGCACATATATGACTGTGTAAGTTATTATGCAGGTGTGGAGCTTCAAAGACATTGTTCTGGTCATGCAAAGCTACATGGCCACGTATGTTGACTTACACAGGTGTGAAAGTGCTTAAGTAAGTCACTACAACTATGTAAAGTCATGATTTGGAGTTTTTGCCCTATATGGTCACCTACACAGCCTTGTAAGTGACTATGCATATTCCAAAAAACCTCATTTTTACTATTAAAGGACATTATGATGGATACAATGATAAGAAGCAGACTTGGGAGTTGTGAGAGATACAAATTAAAAAAAGAAAAACAAATAAAGAAGGGCTACACATCAAAAATAAGAAGATCAAGATTGGAAACATCAACATTAACTCTAACTTTCCAGATTTTTAAGATCAAGGCTTCAAGCTAGTTTCTTTTTCTTATCTTTATTCTATTTCATTTCCTTTCATGCTAAATATAAATAGTTTTGTTTTGGATATTATTATGGATTGCTAAATATATTTTAAGGTTTATTCTTGAATTGTTTTGTATTACTTTTACCTTGTTAAATTCAATATATTATTACTTTGTGGTGTTTGTCATGCTTATACTTGATAAGAAATTAAGATATTGAATCAAAGTTATCTGTGTCAAGTTGCGCAACGAGAGTTGGTATCTTAATAGACTTACAAATATCAGGTTAATAAGCAATTGAAGAAAGATCTTAATTATGAGTCAATTTCCTTATGATTGCTTTAAATTTAATTAAGTGATTTTAGAGATTGAGAGATTACAACTCAATTAGTATCTATTTCAATTATGATTACTTGATTAGATCTTAAGAGAGGGTAATTGAAATCTCTGGATATCTAGGATCGAGCGTAGTTAAATTCACAAGGTAAAGGAAAGACAAAATAAGGATAGAATAATCTTTAAGTTTCCAAAATTGAGTACTTCAATTTTATTGTTATCTTTTATTATTCAGTTATCAAATTTATTACTTTACTCTATTTTTCAATCAATTCAATCTTTTGTTACCTTAAACAAAGTGTGATTCAAATTGTTAGGTGACTATATTCAATCCTCGTATGAATGATATCTTATGTACTACAATATATGATATGTATACTTGTGATATTGCATACATTAAAACAAGCAAGGGATTACATTTTTTAGCATCTTATCAAATTTAAATTCCTTTATTTAAGGAATTTGATACTTTTTATTTTTCTTGTTTGATTGCTGGTGTATGAACACAAGGTCAACAAGGAGTTCAATCAAGATAATGGATACACAACCTTCTGACATCACCAAGCAAAAGAGGGAAATTCAAAAAGTGAAACACCAAAAAGAGATAGAAAAAACAATGGTGGAAGGATGAAATCAAGGGGAACATCAAAGAACCCTTATAGACTTCATAAGGCTAGGGTTTAATGCTAATCAACAAAGGATAACAAGACCACTAGTATAAACTAATACATTTCAAACTAGCACTACTGAGTATGGTAGAAACCAATGTCTAATTTTATGGACTGGCTGATGAGAATGTTAATGCTCATTTAAGCAACTTCTTAGAGATTTGTGACACATTCAGATATAATGGGTTGTCAGAAGATGCAGCCAAAATGAGGGGCTATTCCCTTTCACACTCAAAAATCGAGCCAAGGCATGACTGAACTGACTCCACCCAAAGAGCGTCACAATATGGGAGACTTTTTGGCTAAGTAATTCCCCTTAACGAGGACCATTAGACTCATAAAGTAAATCATAAATTTTTAGCAAAGTGAGGGGTCTTTATATAAAGTATGGGAGCAATTCAAGGAATACAAAAAAGCTACCTACATTACAACTTGCCAAAGGAGTTTCTTTTGCAAACCTTCTACAATAGAGTGAATCCACCCACGTGAGGCACCATAGATGCAGCAACTAGTGGCTCTTTAATGAGGAAAATGGTTAAAGCACACATGATTTATTGGAAGAAATGGCGAACAATAGTTATTTATAGACAACAAAAACAAGTAAATAAAAGCCAACCTTTAATGATCAAAAAGGAGTGCTAGCTGTAGATTCATACAATTGAACAACCTAAAAGCCACATCTTCTAGCCCACTCAAGGCAATTCAACATGGGTGTAAACTATGCAAACAAGAAAGTCATATCCTAGCTGATTATTTATTAGTAGAAAACAACACCATTGAGCAACTTAACTTTTTGGAGCATAGTATGGTCATAGAGGTAATAATCTTTACCCCAACATTTACAATCTTGGATGGGAAAATCACTCAAATTATTCTTGGTCAAACAATGTAGGAAATCAAATAAAAGCTCAAGACTCGCAAGAATTTCTGAAAGATAGGCTCGGTTCTTTAGAATCGAAGATGGACAAATTGATGGATGTTTTGAATTACAAATTTGCAAGCCACGATAAGGATCGAAAGAGGATGTAAGCTAAATTTAACCAAATTATGAATAATCATGCTTCTTCCATCCATCATTTGGAATTTCTAGTGGGCAAATTAGCTAATGCATTGTCTACACAAAGTATGGGGAGTCTCCCGAGCAACACGAAGTGTAATCTAAGGGAGCAATCAAAATTTATCACACTTATAAGTGAAAGTGAGTTAGAATAATCCCACAAGGTAGAAGATGAAGAGAAAAAGGACAAAGATGAAGAGAAGAAATAAGAAACTCCTTATGTTCCTCCTCTTTCATATGCACCAAGGATTCCATTTCCATAAAGGATGCAACAGAAAAAATTAGACGCACAATTTGTAAAGTTCGTAGAAAACCTAAAGAAATTGCAAATCAACTTGTCTTTTGTGGAAGCTTTGGAACACATGCCTATGTACGCGAAGTTCCTTAAGGATATATTACCAAACAAAATGAACTTGGGAGGACAATCAAGTGGTCTCTTTGACTGAAAGCTATAGCTCTATAATTACCAACCACATGCCTTCAAAATTGAAGGACCTAGGGAGTCTCATTATACCTAGTGTAGTTGGTAATTTACAATTTACTAAATGTATATGTGACTTAGGTGTAAGTATTAATTTTATGCCTTTTTAAATTTTTAGAAAATTGGGGCTAGGAGATGTGAAACTAACATTTATCGTGAAACTAACATTTATGCTTATTTAGTTAGCGGATCAATCTATTAAAAAAAATTTTGGCATAATGGAGAATGTGCCAGCAAAAGTGGAAAAGTTTATTATTCCTGTGTATTTCATAGTACTAGACTTTAAAAGGAACAAAACTATCTATTAATTATTGGAAGATTGTTTATGAATACAGGAAGAGCTTTGGTGGTTGTCTATGAAGAGAAACTTATCATTCGGATTGGTGAGGAGCAAGTTGAATTTAATATGAATGAAGTACTGATAAATCCAAAGGAAAGCAACTCCTGTATGAAATTTAATGTATTAGATGAATGCATAAAAGAGCTAGAGGAGTGCTATAAAGAAGAATCAAGTCTTAAGGAAGTTGAAGATGAAGAAGGACAAGAAAAGGACGAGTTGGGTGTTAAATCAGAGAAAGAAATCTTAGTGATAATGCAAGCACCTATGCCACGACCTATTGAGACACCACCCTTTCTATAGTTGAACACCAATGGGGAATAAGAAACAATAGTGGTATAGGTCATTAAGAAGAGAATGAAAGCTATGGTATGGCAAATTTTGGACGTAAGAAGCATATGTCCTAATGTGATGATAAATAGGAGCTTAAAATTCAAAAGAGGAATTGGTTGAAAAATAAATGCACTAAAATGTTAAAGCTGGTGACCTTAAAATTAACACGTTATTACGTAGTTAGGTTTTTCATAATTTCATGTTTGATAGTGCTTTATTATTATTTATGTTTTATGTTTGTGTTCATGACATGAAGTGTGTCCAAGTTCTTTCTTCGACACCATCACCACCACAATACTAGTAAGTATTCTTACCCTTGTTTTTATTCTTTTTATTTTTATTTCTTCTATATTTGTTATGTGTTGTTTTTAGTTGTGTGTTATTTCCCTATTAAGAATAATTTGTTGTTCTAGTGTGGGGATATATATGTACTTGTATATCATTTGTGTGGAAATTTTGCATTTGTATTGTGTTAGTTTTTAATTAGGTTGTCACTGTGTGAACATTTGGTTGCATGAAGTGTGCATTATGTGAATGTGACGATGACATGAATTGAACGAAACTGACTTACCTTCGAATATGGTCATTTAAAGGGTAAAGACACATTAGCTTGTGAAGTTTGTGTTTTAAGTGTCTTTCGGATAATTATGCATGTCAATTAGGATATGACGTTAATTCTTTCACTTTATAGCATTTGCTTAGATACACTTATAATTACATCTTTTAAATTGGTATGTATCATTAGTAACCATTCATGGTAGTGACTGATTAAGAAGATGAAGTAGGCTAAGTAATGAAAAAAAATGTTAAACAATAATTCCTATTCTAAAAGCCTTTTTTTTAAGAAAATCGGATTAAGAATAGTAGCCAGTTGAGAGTTATGATATAGCTGATTAACTGGGGGCATTCACGACAAAATGTTTATCTTTGAATCAAAAGGCTAAAATAACACTCTAACCATGCTTTCAAAAAAACGCAACCCAATTAAGTAACTGGGGGATATTCATGACAAGATGTTTACCTTTGCATCAAAAAACTAGGTAATTGTTAAAGAAAATCTAAAATATGGTGCTTGCAATAGAAAAGCTAAACCTACTAATCTTTTAAAATAGCAAGAATTTTCATAAAATGATACTTAATGATACTTTGCCTGTTTAATTGATTAATAATAATAAGTTCATGTTTACAAGTTTCATAGATGCAGGAATAGGGTGCCAATATTTTGATTGACAAGTGTGTTTAAATAAAAGAACTTGAACATGAATAGAATAAGTTAATATGTTGGAACTTTTTGAATGGTTGATGTTTGAGGTTAAGTTAATTTCATGAGATTAGATGTCATCTAACCATTATTGTAATGTAGCATAATTGTATGTTTATATGTTGTTTTTTTTGTGGTTTTAGTTTTTTTTAGGACAAGCAAATATTTAAGTATGAGAATGTTTAATAAACAATTAATTGACTATATTTATATACCCATATTTAATGTTTTTCGCTTGTTATTTGATAATCTTATGGTCGTTGCGGTATTTAATCTGCTTCAAATGTATTTTTAGGCGATAATTGCCTTTATATACCAAAAGGAGAAGAACTTAGGTGAGATCATGGCATAAAATAGAAGAATTGAAGCAACCTTGGACTTACACGAGCTTATATATGACCTTGGAAGTCACTATAAACGTGTAGAGTTTTAAAGACATTGTTATGCCTATTTGAAGCTACAAGGTTGTGTATGTTCACTTACAAGGGCATGCAAGTGCCTTTGTAAGTCGTTGTGATTATGTAAAGTCATGATTTGAGGGTTTTTTTGGAACATACACGATCACTTAAGAAGATCGTGTAGGTCCGAAAAACCTAATTTTTGTTATAAAAAGACATTGTGACGACTACAATGAGAAGAGGCAAACTTAGGAGTTGTAAGATATACAAAAGGAATAAAGAAAAACATAAAAATAAGGGCTACATATCACAAATAAGAAGATCAAGAGTGGAAACATCAACATCAACTCCAACTTTCCAAATTTTTTATATCAAAGCTTCAAGATGATTTGTTTATCTTATCTTTATTATATTTCATTGCCTTGTATGCTAAATCTAAATAGTTGTGTTTTGGATATGATTATGAAATTCTAAATCTATTTTAGGGTTTATTCTTGAATTCTTTTGTATAACTTTTACCTTGTTGAATTCAATATATTGTTGCTTTATGGTATTTTTCATGCTTATACTCTTGATAAGAAATCAAGAGACTAAATCAAAGTTATATGTGCTAAATTGTGCAACGAGAGTTGATACCTTAATAGACTTGCAAATATCAGGTTGATGGATGATTAAAGAGATCTTAATTGTGAGTTAATTATCTTGAGGATTTCTTCAAATCTAATTGAATATATAGGAATTGTATTGAGAGATCGAGAGATTGAAACTCAACTAGTATCTGTTTCAATTGGGATTACTTGATTAGATCTCGAGAAAAGGTAATCAAAATCTTTGGAATCTAGGATCAAGCATAGTTAAATTTACAATGTGAAGGAAAGACAAAACAAGGATAAAACAATCTCTAAGTTTCCACAATTGAATACTTCAATTTTATTGTTATCTTTTATTTATTCAATTATCAATTTTGTTACTTTACTCTATTTTTCAATCGATTCAATCTTTTGAAACCTTAAACAAAGTTTGATTCAAATTATTCGGTGACTATAATCAATCATCGTGGGAACGATATCTTATGTACTACAATATATCATTTGTATACTTGCAGTATTGCATATATTAGAACAAGCAACAATAAGTATGATTTTTTAAGTATTTAGATTCTCTAAGTCTTAGATCTAGGTTTAGGCACAAAGTTGGGATTGATGTGCTCTTTTAGTACACTTTGGGAAACAAGTATCAAAATATCATTTGGCATTTGATCTTCGACGTCCAAGTTAATGAGAATTAAAGAATTAAGATAAACTGATAAGTGAAAGGTAATTTTTTTTCGTAGGAGCAATGATAGCTTATATATTAATTTATGAGTCTATAATTAATATTATGACATGTTTCTTAATCTCTCTCTCTCTCTCTCTCTCTCTCTCTCTCTTTGTTATGAAAATGTCATATTAATGAAATTAGTACTTGAGTGTTGTTATGTAAAAGTCTCACTTATTCAAACTTTTATATCCTACTGAAATGCACTACTTATAATCTAAAATTGATTTTTGAAAAAAAGATGTATATCTTTTTGATGCAGCTAAAAGAATGTGTTTTGTATCTTATAGAGCTTGAAACTTAGATCCAGTGGAGCAACCGTTTGGAAGAGACACACTTCCTTTTATAAATGACCATTGTAGATATCACATTAACCAGAAATAGCAAGACATCACTACTTAAGCATGGCCTAGGTTTCATAGGCATGGAATGATAGGGTATTCGAAAAGAACAAATAGCAGTTGATAGATGTAAGAACAATGGCAATATTGACAAGTAACATTGACTGATCATTACTTCAAACTTAATGCCTATTAATCTCTAAGATAAAGAAGAGAAAAGATTACCAGAAAAGGATTCCACAATAACTCTTTTAACCTATAAGAGAACATTAAAAAATCCGCAACTTAGCTCAACCATCTCTGGGAGTGTTCCCATAGATACCGTAATCTTCGACGATTAAAAAATGAGTCACTTAGAACAAGAAGTTCCAATGCTAAGTTATAAATGTAAATACTAGACAAGGAAGGGTACCGGCAATGATAAATCAAGAATAATTTTGTTGTATTCTTCTGTATTTCAACGAACTCCTTTATTCAACAACCAACCTGAGCCCAGTAGCAATATTCAATCAAATCTGTAATCTACAATAATATAAACAAAGGTTTGTATATTTCCGAGATTATTTCACATATGCTTCGGTTCTTCCTTTCTGCTTTATATTGATTGTGTCAAGAGCTTTACTGTTGTCTACAAACTCTGATTTATATTTTTCCTTTTCTTTTTTTCCTGTCTCGACTTTGTTAGTGTAATGTTTTCTTCTATACTTTGCTGTTATTGGCCAGTTAATTTATGTAAGACGAGTAATTATTGCACTAAATTAAATTGAATGGACAAAATAAATAAATAAGATAATGAATACAGACAACATATCGCCATTGGGAAGGTCAATCCGGATTTAAAGCATAATGCTTGTTCGATACAAAAATAGGACAAGCTGAAAATAGGTTTAACGTATGAGTTGTATTGGATGAAATCCACATGCTAATTGAAACTAAGAGAACTTTAGGCTACAATACTCTTAAAAAGTTAAGGACGCAAAGATGAATATATTGTTTTGAATTAGATTATAAATGAATTTCAACCTGTCAATAGCAACAGATTTAGAAATCGTGTTCTATGCAACAAGTCATCCTATAAATATATGTGTGTGTGTGTAATTCCAAGAAGTTAGTTTTGTTAGCGAGGAAAATGGCTACTCGCATTTCCTTCTCTGCCTTCTTTGTCTCGTTTTTGCTCTCTGTGGCTTATGCACATGATCAAGAAGGAGGTTGTCTGAACTCTGAATTTCGGTTCCTCTCTCGGTTTAAAGAGTGTTCTTTTCAAATGCATGCATTTTCGTTTCCTTCTTTCTATGTCCTCAGGTTATAAATGGTTATATATTGTCAGAATCCTGTTATAATATATCGATATTTGAAAGAGAATTATTGTACGAAGAATTTTGGGAAGCAACTACAGATGTATTTGCTTTGACAATATGTATGATCTTCCATGCCCTGCTTGATGCTAGGGCTTCAGCTTTTCTGCAATTTTCTTTTCATGGATTTCCTTCTTTTACAGGATCTAGTCAAGTCATATATATGCAGCATAAAATTAATACATCTGTGTTTAACCACAGGGATAATTCATAGATTGATTGGATTGAATCTTGACTGTGTTTGTTTTTCTTTCGATTAGCAGTGAAATTCACTTATAGTTCTCCAAACGGCCCTGACAAGTGGGGAAGCCTGAGCCAAGGTTACCATGCGTGTTCAGATGGGAAATCACAATCTCCTATCGACATTAAAACGCGCGAAGTTGTGAAAAACAACGGAGATGCCTTCTCTAACAGGAACTATAGTCCTTCAAATGCAACTCTTGTTAGCCATTGTAACGCTATTGGGGTTCGTTTCCTCCCTCTACCTCACATCATCTCTTTATTTATCTTTCTTTTTCTATTTTTCATTTTCATAAATCGATCATTAATTACGTGTTATTATATTATTCATATATCTATATTTAATTATATAAGACATTATACGCATAAGATTCCTAGAAATATAGATATTGATTTCTCTTGATAATTTTTACTAAGCAATATGAAAATCTTCTTTTACTCAGCTTAATCAAATCTTCTTTTACTCAGCTTAATCTAAATAAAAAATGATACTAACAAATGAAATACACTATAAACCTTTGAAGTAAAAAGAATTAAAAATTGTTAATAAGAAATTTAATTGACTTAAGTTTCTTCAAAAATGCACTTTTACATTTTTCTTAAAAGGATATTTAAATTTGAGTTTTATAGATATTAATATCTTAAAATTCATCTCTTTGTAAGTTTTAGACATTTATCCCTTTTAATAGTTTTTGTAAGTTTTAAGCATTTATTGCATTTAATGGTTTTATAAGTTTAATTTAATGATCTTTTTAAATTTAAACACTTATTATTTTTTATTTTAACGACTCATTCATTTAAGTTTTAAAATTTTATTTTGCTTAATGATTTTATGAGTTTTAATATCCATTTTAAGTTTTTAAAAATTATAGTTCTTTTAATCATTTTTTCTAAAATTGTAATGACTCATTATAAGTTTTAAACATTATTGTATGTATTCTTTTACAACTATTAATAGTTTAATTTGATTTTAAAATTTTTTTACATTAAATTTCATTCTTTTATTTAGTTTCTTTTGAGAATGTAAAATTTTGATAATTATGAAAATTCTGCTATTGATCAATTATTTAAATTATATTGTTGTAAATATAAATATTTTCTAAGTTTATTTAAATATGCAATTAGAATTTCAAAAGCAAAGATAAAATAAGTGTCACAATTTTATTGTCAATTGTCAATTGTCAATATATCACAGCACTTCTGCTAAGAAATTTTCCTGTGCAGGTGAAAATTGTTGGCTCAGGTGGAGGCTTGTCAATAGATGGCAAGCAGTTTACCTTGAAGCAATTTCATTGGCATACTCCTTCTGAACACCTCATAGATGGAGTCCAGTATGATATACATATATTTTCTCTCTTTATTTTCAGCTTTTCCTGTCTACTACATAATTGCGCATCGGTGCATGTTGTTGGAAAGGAACGTGCTCAAACTAGAACTTCACTTGTCTCTTTACTCTTCTAAACTGAAATTTTGCAGATAGAGAAATACGAGTGTGTCTTCTATTAATAAACCATAAATCTCGACCTTTTTTTTAAAATACAAAAGCATGCATAGAATATTAGTCATAAGTTACTATCCACTTCTGCAGATATGATGCGGAGCTTCACATAGTTCATCAGTCAGATGATGGGCACTGCTACGCAGTTGTAGGAATCATCTTCCAATACGGTCCCCCTGACCCTTTGATTTCTAAGGTATGATATGACTACTGCTACTACTAGTCAGTAGTCACTACATATCACCACACCCTACATGCCCTAGTTCAGGAGATGCCCTTTGTAGGATTCTGATTAAATAAAAAGGGTTCTTGCATTTATGGAAAATAATTATGATAAAAATATATCTTTTAAAAAAAAGGGAATTTTTAACGATGTAGTTAAATAATTTTGTTTTCATATATACAGAGTTCTATAGATTATAAACATATTGGAGAGACTATAGTGATTTCTTCTACTTTCTTAGGTCCAACATGAAACTTAAGCAATTATCCAATCCTGTCAATAAATTTTTTGAAAGTAGAGTAGTTGAAATGCATGTAAGGCGAAGAATGAAATGTAGAAAAGCTATACATGCTTGATGCAAGGCTTAATATGGTTGCACCCGCTTACTGTCCATCCTCCCAAAGTAATGCCTATTTTTATTCTTATAAAAAATAAAATAAAATAAAATAAAATAGGGTCCATTCTTAATCTCACAAAGACCAATAAAAAAGGCTCATATTATACTTCTTTTTATTTTTTATGAGAGTTAAAAAATGGGTAAAAATAGGGGCTCTTTTTTACTTTATTCAAGGTCTATAAAATACTAGAATCGGCCCTTGTTGCAGCTCCAACACGGATTAGAGGAACTGGCCAAGGGAAATTGCAGACCAGTACTTGAAGGCCCTCACGTCACCTTGGACAATCTGTGTGATCGTGTCCTCAAAAAAACATCGCAAAGTTATTATAGATACCTTGGTTCTCTCACCACCCCTCCTTGCAGCGAGAACGTTGTATGGACCGTCCTTGGCGAGGTAATACCTATGCACCCATGTCTTTCTTTTTTGTATTTCCAAATATTCATCAATCTGTCCTGTTCGAACATAAAGATGCATAATGAACCTGAAAGGGAATCATTTATTCTCTTCTTAAAAAACGGAAAATTAACATAAAATAAATGTGTAGGTAAGTACGATCTCCAAGGAGCAAGTGGAATTACTAAAATCTACTCTGGAGGTTGAGAGCAAGTCCAACTCAAGGCCTGTGCAGGCGTTGAATGGGAGACGAGTTTCGGTATACTCTAAAGCAAGCTGAAGTAGATTCATCGTTTGCTCTTGCTCCTCCTGTGGTCAAAAACAGAAGAAATTATTAACCAACTTTGTATTTGTTCTCATCATTAACCAATTCTCTATTTGTTCTACCAATTCTCTATTTGTTCTCTTCCAAATATTGTTCATTATTGTATACCCTGCATTCTTTTATTTTTGCATCTCAAGCTTTTATTCATACTAAATGTGATAAAAAATGCACCCAAAATAAGAATTCCAAATTTAAAATTTTGAAACAAAAGCAAGATGAATTATAAATTGAAGAGAGTAAAAGCTGAAGAGTTAGGGGAAGCAATACAGTGGAAGTATTTCATTTTGAAGATATTTGAGGTAAACAAAAGTAGAACAGGTATAAGATGTGGAGGAAATTCAAGTACCAGATATGAATATTATAGTACAAGAACTCAAGCAAGATAAAAATTGCACTCTAACCGAAAACTTCTATTTATGCCAAAATTTAGTACAAAGCACTCACAATTACTTAAGTTCTTTTCTTTTTGTGAATTATACTGTAAACTCGTATAAATAAGTTTTAGAAATCTAATATTGGACTCAAATGAACTGTCAAATGGCTCCATATATAAAGGCACGAGAGATGGAATATTTTGATTTGTTTTTCTAAAAATTAAATGATTTTGGCACATATTTTTCCAAGTTTTTTGTTATTATTTATTAGGATTAATTAAAAAACCTCAAACTTTTTACAATTTCTGCATTATAGCTTGAACTAAATTTTCAACTTTTTATAAATATAACATAATATTAATCTTTTCATTGTTGATATGATTTGTCATGTCAAATAACATATATACCATGTAAATGACAAGTAGACTTTAATCTCTACGTCAACGTAATATAAAATAAATATATTTTTAATATATTAATTTATCATAATTTATAATATTTAAAATTAATAAAAATGTTAATTTATAACAAACTCAAGGCTTATCCAGGCTACTTCCCTCACCTTTCAATTATCAATTTTTTTGCATTTTAGTTTCTTTGCTTTTGTCGTTAATAACTTATTACCATGGAAAAGCAGAGAAGGGAGAGAGAGAGAGAGAGAGAGAGGAAAAGCATAGAAGGAAGAGGGAGAGGGAAATTTAGGAGAAATTTCCAAATTATTTACATCAATGCTTCATTTTAAAATTGTAATTTTCCCCCCTTTTTATATAGCTTCAAACTCCGTGTTGATTTACCTTTTCACGTTCCAAATATAATGAGAGTTGTGTTTTTCTCACAACTCTTACACCTCATAGAATTTGAAGAAGAGAAAGTTGGGAAACAATGAAGAGAGAGTAGAAAAGAGACCGGTGAGAGATACAAAGTAGACTTTGGAATCCAGGAGAGAGAGAGTTGTAAGAGATAGGGTGAAAGTGGAAAGAAATAATTAATTAATTAAAATTTACAAAATTATTTCTTTTACATGTAACACATCTAATGTAGTCTGCCACATTATTTTTTTAATGGAAATACTAACATCTAACTATATGTGTAAAAAATTAAAAGTTTAGATATTTAATTATTATTTTTTAAATTTTAGGTTATTAATTTAGAAATTGCAGAAATTTTGAAATTTTTTTATAATTAACCCTATTTATTGTTATATCTCATCCTCATTTTGATCTTTTCATCTTTTAAATATTTTCACAATTGTTCAAAACAGGTGAGTGGAGATCTTCGAGGATAAGGACGCTAGTTTCCTAGTTAAATGTAAACTCTATCTTTTTGTTATCTTGTAGATTCTATCTTATCAGTTAGAGTCCTATTTAGATTGGGGTGTCATATAATTGGTCCACGTGATGTAATCAAATAGAGATAGACGTGATCTTAGCACGATCTTAGGCAGTTCAGTTTGAGTGGGATTCTGAATGTAACTTAGCCTCCAAGTCAAAGTGCCTATATATAGCTCATTCGAGCTTTACTCTCAACTCGTTCAAAGAGAGAGCATTCCCTGTATTCTTTTGAGGGAAAGTAATATAAAGGTTGGTTTAGCCGTATCTCTGTTGTTTCTTTATTGCCTTTATTTCTTACTGCTTTCATACCATAGTTTCTTCAAGTGTGCAAGGTAAACACTTCGAGGGTCGTTGAATGATGAGTCTTGCTTAAGCGAACTAAGTGAGACTCCCGTGCAATGGGTGTGAAGATCAACTTCGGTAAAAGTTTAAGTCCCAAGGTGACCTTTGTAATATGTCAGATAAGGACAAGCTGTTCAATTTCCTATCTGGGTTACAACGGTGGGCTCAAATGGAGTTACGGAGGCAAAACATGAAGGACGTGGTTGGTGCGCTGATGCCTTAGTGGATTTTCGAATGACGAAAGACTCTAAGGCGAACTCCTCAAATTCTTCCAAGGGTAAAGGCCAAGCCCAACAGGAGAAGTCCGAGGGGAAGAAAAAGAAAGACTCCAAGAAAGGGGATTTCAAGGGCAAGGGCAAGTAGAATGGTGGCTCGAAGAACGAGGAGACGTCCTTGAAGAAGGGCAAGATTGATTGTTACTTGTGCGGCGGTTCACACTTTGCCAGAGAGTGCCCGAGAAAAGAGAAGCTGAACGCCTTGATTGCTGAAGAAGATGGTGAAACTTCGGAAGATGCGGCACTAAATCCAATCGCCTTGCTTAATGTAGTTAGTAGTGAGTCGGTTCCCTTTGATAGACTAATATACGTGGGTGTATAGGTTGGGGAGAAATACGTGACCGCAATGGTGGATACAGGTGTGACCCACAGTTTCCTAGCAAAAAATATGGTGCGAAAGTTAGGCATAAGGGTGTCCAAGGCACCAATGAAGATTAAAAACCCTGCGAGGAAGGCACAAGCAGTTGCAGGAATTGGTCACAACATTCCAATCAGCATTGGAAGTTGGCATGCCAAGCTGAATTTTATTATCATACCATTGGTGTTATACCCAAGTTTGGGAGGTATGATGCTGATGAATAATCAAAATTCCTTCTACGTGAATTGTTGTAGGTTTGATGGTGGAACGACGGATGCTACAACTTTGGTAGGACATGTTTCGGCTATGAGCATCGAGAAAGGGTTGAAGAAAGGTATGGAGGCCTATCTTGCTGCCATGTAGGAAATCAGTGAAGACCACGTGGTGGAAGTCCCTGATGCGGTTGCAAGTTTGTTGAGGGAGTTTTGAGAGGTGATGCCGAAAGAGTTGCTGAAGACTCTTCCCCCTCGTCGTGAGGTAGATCACAAGATCAAGTTGTTTCCTGGAGCGATCTCACCTACACGTGCCCCATATAGGATGTCCCCAACGGAATTGGCAGAACTTCGGAAACAAATTAGTGAGTTGTTGGAGGCAGGGTTCATCCAACCATCTAAATCTTTATATGACGCCTCGGTATTGTTTCAGAAGAAGCAAGACGGTATACTTTGGATATGTGTGGACTATCGAGCGTTGAACAAGGTAACGATCAAAAATAAGTATCCAGTACCTTTGGTTCAAGATTTGATGGATAGGTTGTCAAGGGCTGAGGTGTTCACTAAGCTAGATCTTCGGAGTGGGTATCGGCAAGTGCGGATAGTGAAGGGTGATGAGCAAAAGACAACGTGCGTAACTCGGCATATATCCTACGAATTTTTAGTTATGTCGTTTTGATTAACTAACGCCCTTGCTACATTTTGCAACCTTATGAATGATGTGCTGTATGATTTCTTGGATGAATTTGTGGTGGTCTATTTAGACGACATCGTAGTGTATAGCACTAACATTGCAGAACATGTGGAACACTTGAGGCGAGTGTTCGAAAGACTGAGGAAGCACAAGCTCTACGTGAAGATGGAGAAGTGTGAGTTTGCTCAGTTGGAGATCAGATTATTGGGTCACGTGGTGAGCAAGGGTCAGGTCATAATGGATCCGAAGAAAGTGAAAGCAATAGTTGAGTGGCAGGCTCCCACGACAGTATGAGAATTGCAGAGTTTTCTCGACCTGGCGAACTACTATAGGCGGTTCATTGCAGGATACTCCAAGAAAGTGGCGTCATTGACGGACTTGCTGAAGAAGAAGCAAGAGTGGTGTTGGTCGAGTGCATGTGTGGAGGCATTCGAGAAACTCAAAGTCATAATCTCAACCGAACTGGTGTTGAAACTGCCCGTGTTTGATCTTCCATTTGAGGTACATATTGATGCTTCGGACAAAGCCATTGGTGGAGTCCTTATATAGGAGGGTCATCCGGTAGCATTTGAGAGCCAAAAGCTCAATGGGGCAGAGCAGCGTTACTTGACACACGAGAAGGAGATGCTTATAGTGGTGCATTGCCTTGAGACGTGGCGAGTATATTTGCTGGGAACCAGGTTCGTTGTCCGAATGGATAATGTTGCTAACACATTTTTTAGGACCAAAAAGAAGTTGTCCACAAAACAAGCCCGGTGGTAGGAGTTTCTTACCAAGTATGACTTCGTATGGGAGCATAAACTGGGGAGGTACAACAACATGGAAAATGCCTTGAGCAGGAAGGATGTATTTATGGCCCTTTATTCGGTCACAAGGATGGAGTCCAACCTGTTGGAGCAGATTAAAGCAACAGCTCCATTAGACACTATATACTATAAGTTAATTTCTCAAGTTAAGGAAGGTGTTGTACGCAGGTTTTGGCTCGACGATGATGGGCTTTTGATGACTAAGAGTAGTCAAGTGTATGTGCCGAGCTTTGGTGGATTGTGAAAACAGTTGTTGAAGGAGACGCATGACTCGCAGTAGGCTGGTCACCCAGGAGTCCAACAGATGTTAGCGATCCTATCTCATTCCTACTTTTATCCGAAGATGGAGAATGACGTGGAATGTTATGCCAAGACGTGTCTTATGTGTTAGTTGGATAAGCCGGAGAGAAAGAAGAAAGCCGGTTTGCTACAAACCTTATCCATCTCTGAGAGACTGTGGATGTCGGTTTCAATGGATTTCATTAGTGGGTTTCCAAAGGTAGACAACATGGCATCAATCATGGTGGTGGTTGACAGATTCTCCAAGTATGCGATCTTCGTGCCAACTCCTGTGACTTGTCCCTTAGATGTTGCAGCCGAGTTGTTTTATAAGAACATGGTCAAGTATTTTGGAGTTCCAGCGGATATTGTAAGCGACCGAGACGTTAGATTTATGGGCCAATTCTAGACGTCCCTTTTTAATATGATAGGTTACGATTTAAAGTTTTCAATTGCAAATCACCCACAGATAGATGACCAGATAAAAAGAATCAACAGTTTGTTGGAGGAGTACCTACGGCATTATGTAAGTGTAAGTCAACGTAATTGGTTGAATTTACTTGATACTGCACAGTTTGCTATAACTTGCACAGATCTTCGGCTATAGAGAAAAATCCCTTTGAGATTGTGTTTGGACAACAACCTCTCACTCCATTAGAGATTGCTCAACAAAGGATAGGTGGCAAATGTCCCGAGGTGCATAAGTTTATGATGGAGAAGTAAGAACTATTGGATGAGGCGAGGGACAGTCTTCAGAAAGCTTCTCGACGTATGAAGAAGCAAGCGGATCTTCAGAGGAAACCGTTAGAGTTTGACGTGAGAGACAAAGTTCTGTTGAAACTAACCCCACAGATTTGGAAGAATATCTCTAGTAAGCAAGTTCATAAGGGTTTGGTACCAAAGTACGATGGATCGTTTGAAGTGCTGCACAAAGTGAGGAACGTGGCATACAGATTAAAGTTGCCCGAACGATTGACAGTACACCCTACTTTTCATGTTAGTTTTCTCAAACCTTACTATGAGGATGCATCAGATTCGAATAGGAGTCAGGTGAAGCTAGTGCCACTGGTTGTGAGAAAACAGTTCGAGGATCAAGTGGAGAAGATCCTAGATCATCGGACAATAGGTCAATACAAGAAGAACTGACAGACCGAGTTCTTAATTCAGTGGAAAGGTAAACCTATCACGGAAGCTACGTGGGAGAAAGATACAACCTTGTGGCAATTTGAAAATCAGGTGAATGCCTACCTTCAGATTAATTAGACGAGGGAGTCGAATCCATCTGGTAGGGGTGGTTTGTTAGACCCTTAACCTTCGGAGCACTTCTCAGTGACCTTCAACGAGGAGCCTTAGGAGGGAGATTCGCTGGATTACACGCATGAGAGAGGAATGCGAAAATAGTAAGGCAAACGTGGGCGAGTGTGATCAGACTTAGTGCGAATTTTGGTAGAGTCTCGGACCTTGTGAAGATTGACTCGGCCCAGGCTAAGAACTTGACGGACTAAGGACTTAGACTATGCTCGGATGGATGAATCACAACTAACGGACTTGTTGTGAGAAGCATTGGATCAGGCCAGTGCGCTATGTGGGATTCGGCGAAATCACATTCCATCATCAGCGGATAGAGATCGTGGGCACTCCTATATTGGTGGATATTACTTTCACAAGTAAAATTAAGAAATTCATTTTATTATTTACATGACTCACGTACTTATTATTTGTTTGATAGTGATGATTTGTGACATTCCCTCTCATCGTTAACATCCTCTTTTGGAAATTTAGAATTGAGAATATTTTTGTCAATATATTTGGTACTTGTTCGATACTCTCAATCGCTTTCATTCATATCTCCTATTGGAATATGGTTTGTCCCAAATAATGGAACTAACACATTGTTACAATACAACTTGATTATTCTTGATTGAACAATCAACTGGTGATGTAATTGTACTAACCAAGTACACTCTTACGCTGCCATAAGTTGCTCTATATTTTAGTAGTAAAACTTTTGGTTATGTTTTACTACTAAAAAGTAAATTGAATATATACCTAGTTGTTGATCAAAGTGTATTAAAATCGTCAGTATAATCAACATCCCAAAAACCTTTCAAATCATAAGACTCTCCTATCTTGTAAAATAAACCGTGACAAATTATTTTTATCGACATACCTCATAATTTGTTTCTCAATTGCTAAATATGAATTCTTTGGGTTTTACATATATTAACTAACAACTCCTAATGTATATGACATGTCAGGTTGAGTTAAATAGTGTTAAATGAGACTTTATTCTAATTGTCTATACATCATTATGTCTTTCAATTTTTTTCATTCAGATGAGCATAGCTCCCATTCATTCTCTATTGATGTTGACATCCACTTATAATCAAACATTCCTAATAAATCTCTATTATATTTTTTCATACACAAAAATAATATGACAAATTTTCGATCAACATTAAAAATTTTCCCCAACTCTTACAATTGGAAATGGACTATTAGTATTTTCTTCAATTTCTTAAATTTTCTTTGAATCATCTCCACTAATGATCAATCATCAGTGCACATTAGCACATCTGTTAGTTTTCTTTCTCAAGCCTTCACAAACAACTAGAATAAACTTAAGCCATTAAATATGAACCTGCATCACGAACTCGACAATCTTTTTATACTAAGCTCTAAGGACCTATTTTAGCCATTAAATATCAACCTGCATCATGAACTCAACCATCTTTCTATACTAAGCTCTAAGGACCTATTTTATCCATTAAATATCAACCTGCATCACGAACTCAACCATCTTTCTATACTAAGCTCTAAGGACCTATTTTAGCCCACCTAGTGCCTTCTTCAATTTGCACATATGATTTAAGAAATTTATGTTCCCAAATTCTCTTAGTTGCTCCATGTAGATTTCTATATCTAGCTCTCCATGCAAAAAGTGTATTTTTGACATCTATTTGTCAAATATTTCATTCCTTGCTAGTTATAAGTGTTAATAAAATATGTATTATAGTAATATTTGACATTGGACCAAAAGTTTTATCTAGTCCAATCCATATTATCGAGAAAACACATGAGATGTAAGGTTAAGACAAGTAAACATGCATAAGTTTAAGACAAGCAGATTGTAACATCCCGTCTCCTATACAGACGACTAGGACACATACATGTGAGACATTTATAGGACTTCAGTTAAATGAACATTAGACATAAGTTCTGATATACTATTTGGTACATCCACACAATTATATATATGCTTTCATTTGGCATTTAGTACACGTGAGGAGCATGGGGATAATATTGTTTAAGTTAGGAAGG
>JAOQMS010000005.1:41062444-41079607 GCA_027563885.1 Erythroxylum longipes | reverse complement strand
AAAAATGAATATGAGTCTCATGCATGTCCCATGCAATTACGTGCGCAATGTGTAAACGATATGCAAGCTATAGTGAAAGATCTTCTGTTATGCTAAATTCTGAATACACGCTTATCTGTTTGAATGAATAGGTGCGATATATGTGTTGTATTTGTATGATCCGGTGAATTCATCAATGATGGTTTACTCATTGAGTTCGCAAAACTCACCCAAAATTTGCAATTATTTTTCAGGATTAGAAGAATACCCAGTTAGGCTAACGGGAGTACACCTACAGCATACAAGTGAAGGATAGAGGTCGGGATCAGTCCGCGTCTGCATTACATTTTTCTGAAATCGTATTGATTTATTTAATTCGGAACTTTTTGTATACCCAACAATGTATCCATTTTATCAATGAATAAAGAGAATGTTTAAGAGAAAATGATAACAATTTCGAGTGTGTTGGATAATGTCATGTATAAGTTAGATTTGTTATTGCTCTAACATACCATCATCGTAGGGTATGTGCCTAAAAGCTTGGATATGTACCTAAAAGCTTAGATATGTACCTTATGGTAGTGGGATGTTACACAGATACTCTTTTAGACTTCCTGACAATAACTAGATTTGTACTTTGTTTTCCATATATGCATCCATATATCTTCATTGCCATAACGAAGACATTGTTTTCTTTAACAGTTAATTCATGTTTTTCAATATTCGAGATTTTAGAAGAAAAAACTTGTTTCAAGTCAAACAAACTTCATCAACTATTTAATCTAATTTTCTTATTTAATCAAACAAGATCGTTTCCTTAAAAAAGATGGAATATCCATAAGCTATTAATTGTTTCACACTTAATAAATTTTATGAGAAATTAGAAATATAAAAGGCATCATAAAGAATCTTGATTGTTCCATTACCACTACTTATTGTCAATGGTATCTTTACATAACTTATATTTCGTTATCGTCTTGAGGTCCTGTTATTTATTTGTAAGACTCATCTGTCATACGTAACAGTACCGTAGTTACGTATCCTGGATCTAATGTGAAAGGCTAAAAAATAGAGAAATATGGAATGTACTTGATTTCAGTTCTGAAACTTCAAACGAACTTTCCAAAGATGAAACTAGCCCAAATCTACAGCCGTCTTTACGGGAATCCATCATCGGGACGTGGTTTAGATCTTTCTACAGTTTTCTCAAAACGTAAGCTCTCTTAACGAATCAGATAATCCTTATGCTTACGATTGACATGAGCCACTACAGGAGACTTTAACCTATATATATAGCTTCCATATCGGACTTCCCCATCACAAGTCCGATATAGACCAGGTCTACACTAAAAGGGAACCATTTTTTACCTGAACTTTGACCCATTGATTTAGATCATTTATTGGGCCACTTTATTATCTTTATTCGGATCAAATTGTGTAACTGAACTAATAATTTATTGAAAAGCTAAAATTATAATTAATAGCTATCCACTTAATGGGAAAATGACAAGAATGTCCCTAGGGACAAAAACGTCTAACATTCTCCCCCTTGGACAATTATTAATTGCAGTTTTACTCAGGTTTAAAAACTCGGTTAAGCTACGTTACTGTATTAGTCGACTAAGTTTAAAAACAAAACATTTGATCCAAAGATAGTGAAAGTCTAACATTTAGTCCTGCAAAGCTTTCGATACCGAAAAGTATCAAATGCATGTGTCATGTGCGACACAGATCCAATACAATCACGCATATCCAATACCTCACTAACATGAATGGGAAAATAGAGTGTGGCAAATTACGATGATACCTTTATAATCTAATACATATCATCTTCGTTTGTAGGTCTTCATTTATCCAACTTTATGCTAAACCGCATTGCTAAACTATTGCAGAGAAATCCTGTTTTCTCTCACCGAATGCTAAACAGCATTAGAGAAAAATTTTATGTTCTCCTACTGAATGCTAAACTGCATTAGAGAACCTTTATGGGATTCAAAACTTATATCTCCCTATGCTATGCGAAACTTTAAGGATATATCCATATAAAACTGTATGTGTCTAAATGATATAGGCCCAAGGTTAATCTTTATAAATGCCCAATGATCTTTAAATGCTTAATACTGACACAAATCTTAAGACTTCCATACGTATTATGACAATGTATGATAACATATATTACTAAGTATAAACAATGATCATCTTTATTAATGAACCATGATACCGTCATAAGAAATCAAATGTACAAATGTACGTGGAGCAAACATAACAATCCCCTAACTGGTAGTGTCTAAGGACTTTAAAACACCTATACTGTATACTTGTATTCCAAACATAAGTGGGTAAAGTCCTTTAGTTAAAAAATTAACTTATAGTTCCTCAGTCCTTAAATGCTCTAAACCTTAATGTCACATTTTCGTATTAACCACTTTATGGTCAAATATTTGACCTCAAAATGCGAAGACCCTGTGATATTAATGTTGTTATTAAACAATACAGAAGCTTGATTATCACATTACAACTAAATGAGTTTAGCCACTGAATCAACCACAGACAACCCAGAAATCAAATTTTTGAGCTAAATTGTCAGTAAAGTAGCCTTACAACATGCACTATGTATGCATGGTTGGGGACGTCACCCGTGTCTAGTTGACATTCTTCCACAACATTGTACCATCTGCAACCTTAAAAACTGTAACCTTAGGTGAACTTTTGATCATCTAGACACATAGTTTAATTTGAATTTGAATTCTCTATGAGGTTTAATCTATTGACTTTTCTATATGTCAACACATAATCCTTGATTCCCTTTAATATCTCAACACTCATTTGACTAGATTTCAATAGTCTACATCTGGGTTAACCAGATACTGACCAAACAGTCAAACAGTAAATGCAATGTTCTACCTAGTACATAGCTGAGCATACATTAAGCTATCAACCATACTAAAATACGGAACATTCCTCATAACTTGTCTCTTTACTTTATTCTTTGGATACTGTGCCAAAGATTATATCTCATTATGAGAGATAGGAGTTACAAAAGGTTTACAGTTAACCGTATTAAACCTTTGTAACATATACTCAATGTATGCACTCTGTGAGAGGTATGTTGAGTGTTAAGATGTGTCCCAGTGAATCTGAATACCTAGGACAAAAGATGCTACGCCAAGGTCCTTTATGTCAAAGTTCTCGACCAAAAGTTGCTTAACCTCATACAACATGGTCAAGTAATTTTACGTGAGAAATAAATCATCCTTATGCAATAATAGGAAGATAATTTTGCTCCCCTGACCTTATAGTATAAACACCTTTTTAACTTTATTTTTTATGAAACCAAAAGAGGTCATAACCTCATCAACTGTAAGATTTCACTTTCGAGAGCTTTGATGTGAATCATATATTGATTTGCTTAACGTGCAAACCATGCTAGTTCCATCTGGATCCTGAAATCCTTTAGGTTGTACCATATAAACCACTTTATAAAGTTCTTTATTCAGGAAAGTAGTTTTGACAACCATATGATGTAACTCTATATCATCATGAGCAATAATTATCATAATCACTCAAAATGTATCCTTTGAGGATACAAGAGAAAAAGTAACATTAAAGTCAACATTTCTTCCTAAATAAACCATCAAACAATTGAGCTAGCCCATAAACTGCTTAACTTTATCCTGAAATACTTTATGTCTTCAACTTCATTCATAACTGACGGGTTTGTAGTTTTGCAACAAAATCAACTAGCTCTCAGACCTTACTATGTTTCATGACTTACATCTCATAAGTCATTGCAACCTACCACAATTCTACTGCGGGTACAGAAACAGCTTTTATAAAATTAACTGGATTCGTAACATGTCTAATATCAAAGTTCTATTCACTTAATAGACTATGTTATCAGATGGGATAATAGGTTATCTCACTCTAGCAGATCTTTATAACAGTATTAGATCTTGTACCCCCAGGAACCTCTGTGTGTACAGTTATGGGTTCCTGTTCATGTTCATATTCCTGTACAGGCACGGTACCAAGACCTAAATCTACCGGATCTAACTGTATGAGTGGTGGGTACATAATAACTGTCATATCCATCCTATTATCATCCTAAAAGTCAAAGAGACCACTATCATCATAGACATTGTATTCCAAAAACTTAGTTGTTTATGATTTCACTATTCTGATCCCTCCTTCTCTATAGTAAAATCTGTAACCTTTAGAGTGGTCAGGATATCTTACTAAATAGCACTGAGCATAATGAGCTTGCAATTTTTTTTATAAGGATTATACCACCTCGGTAGGGCAGCCCTACACACGAATGTGTTTAAGGCCAGGTTTTCACACTTTTAGATAATCACGTAGATTAGTCTTGTTCTGCATTGACTTTTACAAGTCTTTTAGGGTGCGGTTATGCCTTTCAGCAACACACCACTTTGCTCAAGACTACCCGGTATAGTGAATCAAGTCACTATCCCAATCGATGATATATATCTGGAAAATGGACCTTTTTAAGTCATGAAACACCATGTTTGTCATGATATTCTCCTCTATGGTCAGATCTAACATTCTGAATGAGTTTTCCCAATTGGTTCTCAACCTTTAGTCTTTAAGCAAGAACACATAACTATAATAAGAATAATCATGACAATGTTACAATATATTTAGAATTGCACAATGCAATTGTATAAGGTCTATTGATATCTTTATGTATCAGACTCAACAAGTCAAAAGCATAACTTGACGTCTATATCCTTATTAGTCAACTTGCCCCTGTAATAGTTAACGCATATTCCCAGATCATCATAATCTAGAATTGAGAGAATCCTTTCCTTAATCAATCTCTCAACCCTAAATCTGGAAATGTGGCTTAAATTTTTATGTCACACCATAAATGACTTTTCATTCATCAGGGTCCTTCATTTCATGACTTGTTTAGTAAGATACGAAGAAGCATATATCTAATTTGGCATAAGACACATTCTATACAAACCATATGATAAGAAAGTTGTATCATTATGTTTTGCATTAAACACAACTATACAACAGAAGTATTAAATACAATACTTCAACCTTTTTTGTCTAAAATTGATCCAAAGATCATATATAAAATGTGTCGTGTAAGAAACCAAAATGAACCTTACAACACAGTTCAGTACATAGATCATTTATAGATATTACTTCCACTTCTTCATTGCTATGGACCATCAGTTTCTGCTTCCCTTTACTTGGCTTTATCCTAGATATGAATCCTTGCACTGTGGAAGCATCTTGATCAGATACTCCACTATATAGCCATAAAGTATTTAATGCGACTATCACAAATCATATTCATAAATTGATAAGCTAAGGAGTTATCTAATCGTCACAGTTTTTCCTTCTAGGCCTTATATTGCTAGCTTCTTTATTTCCCTTGGACCTTTACCAGCACTGAATTGACCAGCATCAGCAAGTGGAGAAGATCTAGTCTTTCTACCTTTGATCTTAGTGGGTTTCATCTTTGCCTTCTATTTAGTTGCATCGAGGGTTATAGGAGTAGCAAGCTTGAGTTTCTCCTCCTCTACCACACAATGGGAAATCAAAGGATTGAAGTCTCTTTCCTCATCCTGTGAATAATATGTCATCACCAGATAACTAAACTCTGGAGGGAGTGTATCCAGAGTCTGGTGAATTATGAAGACATCAAGAAGATGAATGTTTAACATCTTCAGTCTACTGTGAAGATGTATCATTCTTAATATGTACTCCTTACTCTCCCTTCTCCTTGTATACCTTATGGAGAATAATTCTTTCATCAAGGCACTTGTCTCAACACTATGTGAGATTGTGTAGCTCTAGGAGACATTTCCATGAAATTACTTCGCTATTTGTGTCTGGCAGTCCACTAAGTAGATGGTCAAGTATGGATCTCTTAGTGGTCATAAGATATAATCTGTTAGACCAATCCTAGGCTTCATAGGCTGCTTTATGAGCTTTCGAGCTCATGGATGTAGGTAGAGATGACCTATGTATCTGTATGGCCATATCAACCTCAGCTATCTCCAAGGTATTCAATACATCCTCAGTTCTCTTCTTTGTATTGAAACGGTTAGGGTTTCAATAATGAAATTGATTTTATTAACCAAAAAGGTGAATGTAAAATGACTTTGATTATATCAGCACAAATGTAGGATAATAGCGATACTTAAAGCCATTAAATAGTATCTTTCTTGAAAATACGTTCTCACATATTATGAAACACCTGTAGGCTGAATGCATAATATATGCAACTAGACCTCCACACATAAAAGCAATCAGAATACAAACCATTAACTCTCATGACACTACCACCTGTGGGTGATTAGATCATTCAAGCAACAGCTTCCTCTATCTAATGCCTTTATGCACATCTCAAAATCTCATGTAAAGCCAACACCTGTGGGTAGAATAAACAAACATGAGACCAGAGATATCCCCTGATGTATAAGCAGAACAATTCAAAATACAGAATCGAAAGACCACTGTGGTGACTATATTCTCATCAACACTCAAAAGGTCCATAAACACAAGTGATACATCTTTATGTCATCCTCACATTCTTTACGGGCATATGGTATATGACAATGTAACTTCAATAAATGCAAAAACCCAAATGCACAGTCTCATTATCACATACTCGTGCTGAAGACATTCTCTGAAAACTTCATTTGAGACTTTCGTTAAAAAAAATCTTAGTAGAGTAACTATCGTGCATTACTGGACACTGAACCGACTGCCCAAGACACAAGAACCTCATTTATCTCCTTTATGGTAAGTTCGTTGCACAAAAATTCACTCAAAAATGATTTCAAAATGTCTTTGTTCCTTTTTCGATTAACTATCATGCAATCTTGAACACTGAACATAAGACCTGACACACGAAAACTTAAGGGACCTCCCTCATGTGATGTCCAAAGCATAAATATTCACTCAAAATCAGATTTAGAACACCTTAATTCCTTTTTATAGATTAACTTTAATTTATTACTAATATAATAAACCCAGAAAATTAGAAAATTTTACTTTTTAAATTTCTCAGACTCGGAAACTAATCCAAAACACCCTAGGGCACCCTTATGAGAAATCTGAAATTTTTGTGTTTTTTTTAAATTTACTGTAGCAGAAGTTCGTTTGGCTGACATCAGCCGAGCCACATCAGCCACGCGTAGGACGCCTCTGGCTGATTGATTCCAATTAAGCTTCCTTCCTATTAATTTCAAAGTTCTTCTCAGATACAAAGAAAGGGTTTAGTTTCAAAGCCAAAGATCGTAGTTCTCGAATGAGCAATCGAAAAGATTCTGGAGCATCCTTAGTGTTAGAGATTGTTTCTTCAATGATTGTAGTACCAAGCACTTCTTGGCGGGCTCTAATACGTGCGCAACATGCGCAGAAGCGCCCACCGACCAGGGCACGTGGCAGACACGCACCAGGGTTAGAGTTCAGTCTCCAGATGCGCGTGCCTGCATCATTGTTCACCGTCGGGCGAGTGTGGACACGTCCCTCGCTGGAAAAAGACGATTTCTAACGAGTTTCAAGTTCGTTTTTCGAGTTCTGGAGCTCGTTTTCAACCCGTTTCTTAAGGCTAAACATATGTATACTACTTTCATACAATAATGCAAGAAAAAATTGAGAAACAGAAGTTAACTCTCAGCAAAACCTCATGGAGAGAAAAACTGGAGAAAAAAAATTTTAACCACCCGATCACGTCACCGCTTTGATACCACTTGTAATACATAACGGTACCTTTATTACGTATCTCGGATCGAACATAAAAGGGAAAAAAACAGAGAAATGAGAAATGTACCTGATTTCAGTTCTGAAACTTCAAACAAGCTTTTCGAACCCGAAATGAGCCCAAATTCACCTTCGTCTTCGCGGGAATCCATCGCCGAGACGAGGTCTAGATTTTTGTACAGTTTTCTTAAAACATAAGCTCTGTTAATGGGTCAGAGAATCCTTATGCTTACGATTGACATAAGCAACTGCAGGAGACCTTAATCTATATATATAACTTCTATATCAGGCTTCCTCATAAGTCTGATATGGACCAGGTCCATACTAAAAGAGATTCATTTTCCACCTAGACTTCGACCCATTGATTTAGATCATTTGTTGGGTCACTTTATTATCTTTATCCAAATCAAATTATGTAACTTAACCGATATTTTATTGAAAAGCCAAAATTACAATTAATAGCTGTCCACTTAATGGCAAAATGACAAAAATGTCCCTAGGGGTAAAAATGTCTAACATCATCAAGCTCTTTTAAGAAACACTTCATATTTCTCATATGATTATAATAGTCAGTATCAAAACGATATGTTGTTTGACACTTCTGATTCTTCATTTCAAGTTATTAATAGCTTGACTTTCTCTTTCTCCTCTTATTTTTAACACAGTTTGTTTTCTTCTCTCCTTTTAACATTTAATTTTTACATGCACATTTCATTTGCAATTATGTCATTAGATACTTCCTCTCCAACTTCTCTGTCTTCCACCATATTCCTTATGCTTAACCTGTTCGTTGACACATAATCTTCATTTGCCATAGTCACTTCTGCTTCTGAATCTTCGTCCTTGTCCGCTAACTAATGCTTGTCTTGATTCTGCCTTTTGATTTGATGATCCTCCTTTAACATTAAATGTATTTTCTCCATTTCTTTTAGTTTACCTTTTAATTCTTACTTCATGTGCATATAAAAAACTCATTAGTTCATCAAATGAGAAAAGTAAATGACTTCTTATAGTAAGAACTACATAATCAAAATTAAGAGTTAAACTTCGTAAATTCTTTGCAACCATAATTTCATAATAAATTTCTTCATCAAAGGACTTTATTTGATTTAAAAGTATTGACATTGTAGACAAGAAATATTGCACTAATTCATCATCATCATCACTCAGTCCAAAATCTCACAATAAAGCAGGGTCTGGAGAAGTCTGATAGTACGCAATCTTACCCCTACAAAATAGAGAGGTTGTTTCCAGTAGACCCATATATAGATATGACAACAACAAAAATGATGTAGATTATAAGAATAGATATGAAAACTGATATGCTAAAAGAGTTGGGAAATAAAATTAAATAAGTAAATAAAATAAAACAAAAGCAAATAAAATATTTGCAACTAGTTCTTCGTTCTTCATAAATAAGGTCTCAAAATCATAACAAGAAGAATGAAATTTTATAATGATTATATTTTAAAGATCCTTGAATCAATTGCAATATCTTTTGTACTTCCTTTGACGTTGTTATAGCAATTTTTAGAAGATTAACTCGTACACAGATTGTTGATTGAAGAATAAAGCTTTAGAAATTTTCTTGTTATTTTCCTTCCACATTGTTTCTTTGTCATCTTCATCGTACTCATTCTCCATCAAGTTTCAAATATCACGAGACTTAAATAAAGTTTTCATTTTGATATTCCAGAAATAGCAATCTTCACCTTTGAAAATAGGAATGACAGGTTAAGAGACACTCTCGGTATTGTCATTTTCAATCATTTATTTTCTGCACTCATGGAACCTGGATGCTTTGATATCAAATATTGTTGGAGATTTTTAAGGTAAACAAAAGTATAACAAGACATTCAATAGGTAATGATCACTATTTAAACCCCGTAACAGACAATTTATTCACAGATAAATGTGCATATAAATGGTTTTACATCAAACTGAACTACTTAAATTTTGGGAACTAACAGATCTTATCATAAAAATGAGTATATTAGCAACAGAACAATATAGAACATGCCTCTGCTCGAGATATGTTTAGGATCAGCATACAGGACGACGCGCATCCTCTCAGCATGTAGGACGGCATACGAGGATTTACGCATTGAATTAATTAATATGGAGTAGCTTAATTTAATAATAATAAATATTTTAATTATATATATAATATTTGAATTATTTATGAAATAGATATTATATTACTAAGAGTCTTGAATCTATTTACTAATTTTGTTCAAGCTTATATATTGGGTTTATGATTTATTATAGTGAGCTTTCTCTAGAGTAACCATTTCCTATGGCGATTAATGGTTTCCCGTTTTATAGTTCATTGCTTCCCTTTATCAAAAGAAAAGAGAGCTTCTTATAGTGCGGTGTGATGCTAGGATATTGGGGTATCTGATTCTGGCAGTTGTGTATAACTTGCACTTAACCCATGCTTTTGTGCTCCCTGATATTACTTGTCTTCTTTCTATTACCTTTTGCTTTGTTTCAGCACAAGGCGTGCACGATTCGTGTTGGATATGAAGACAACTGCTGAAACTTGACCAATAATTTTGACAATGAGATAACGTGGTCCTACCGCTCATATCAATTTAGAGCCGCCTGGTCGTGCCATTCTATGTGCCCTCGTGATGTCGTGTCCGATCATCCTACAGCCACCCTCGTCACCACATTTCTTTTTAAGGCTTGGCTATAACTCGCCTCATTATTGAAATCAACACTTGGGGTTGCACAGTATAATTCATAATGGGCATAGCTAGTACAGTCAGCAAGTTAAACGTATGATTGATTGGTATACTTTATATCAACGCTGTTTGAATGGTTTATCAATGTTAGAAAACATATACTTAAAGATGCATGTAATAATATTATACGGACAAAGATAAATCAAAATATCTCTATGATGGCTTAAATGTATTACAAGGTTCAACTTATAGTTTATATTCCATGTATATATATATAACCTCAACGTTAAATATTTATTTTAGTTACCAAATATTATTTATAGAAAATGATGTGTTAGGGTTTACGACTTTTGATTTTAATTTGAATTTTGTTTCATAATAATATTTTTGCTTTTTTATATTTTTAATCATATTGTCCTTTTGGTTTTCATTATTGTTTTATTTTCTCCAACTTTTTTTTTCTATTTTTGGATGCTCTTAATCTCCTTGATTAAACTCATATATCTATCAATTGTTTGATAAAATTTTTACACCATAATTTCTTTATGCTCTTACCATTTTTTTATGGGTCTGGCTCTATTTTATAAACATTTGTTTGATCATACCACTAAATTTGTACTTTAGTTGTCTTAATTGTCTTTATCGATAAAAAAACGAAGATTGGGCGAAGTTGAGGTAGAAAATTGATGAATTGAAGTTGTTTTTAGAAGATACGTCTTTGTTGAGCTCAATCATGCACGTGTAAATGGTGGACATGGTCATGTATGTAACTAAGTATGTCCTTGTAAATGTACACGAGTTGACTGACAAGTGTCGAGGTCTGACATTTCCATAAGAAGATGGACACTTACATGTGGAGATGGACATGCTTGTGTCCCTGGACTATGTAAGTTTCAATGACCACATATTTTTGCGACTGTCAAGTACTGAAGTAGTTTTGGAGAACATGGTCATCAAACACACCCGCGTGTGTGACTGTGTCTGGCATAAAAAATGCCATAATTTTTATATGAGGTATAAAGGCAAACATTATGGACATCATTAATATAGATTGAAGAGACGTCGAAAATGGAAAAAATCAAGGAATGAGAGAGAAAAGGAGACTTTCTTATTTCATAATTGGTATACTTCAACTATAGGTTATCTTTGGGGTTTGATGTTTTGGGATTAGTTTAGGAGTAGTATTGATTAGGATATCAATATGTACTTTACTCTGGAACCTTATTGGAGTACTTGTAGTTGTATTGAGGTGGTGTTTCGAGTTAGTATTAATAGCTTAGAACTTAAACTCTTGCAAGCTTGCTATTTGATTTAGTGGATTTATTTGTTATTTTGGCTAGCGAATTTTCTCTTTACATTGGAGGGTTTTCGTTGCATATGTGGTGTTCTATTTTTTTTCTTCATCTATGTTATTTAGGTTCATTGTTTTTTATGTTTAGGTTGCTTAAAATTGGTTTATTGTGCTTGTTGATCTTTTGGTTGTTATTGTTTGAACACAGTAATTGGTATCAGAGCCATATATAGTTATAGAGAGTAGAAACAACTTTATGGTTAAATTAACTTTGACCAATTACTTGATATAGAGACCTGTGATAGAATATCTTTTGTATTACAAGGATCTTTATGACCCAATTGATGTAGAAAAAAATATAAAAGATAATGTTCCGTTTAAACCAGAAAAGATGATAGATAAAGAGTGGGAAAAGATGAAGCAAAAAAACCTTAGGCATTATTAGATAGTGAATTAATATTAATATACTCATCATTGTCCTAAAAGACCAACCTCTTTGAGTTGTGGAAGAAATTGGAGGTTCTTTACAGGAGAAAGACCACCCATAATAAGGCCCCCTACTTAAGAGTCTTGTGAATTTGATATTGAAGACTAAAAAATTAGCATTTGAGCATCTTAGTAATTTTTAGGACATTATAACAAGTTAACAACCATGAAGATCATTCTTGATGATAAATTGCAAGCTTTGTTCTTGTTGAGTTCCTTGCCAGACAGTTACGAGACCTTAGTTGTGACCATCAGCAACTCCCCTCCAGATGATTTGCTTTCTTTATATGTGATCAATATGAGCATGTTCAATAAAGAGATCAGAATAAAGGAAATAGGTGCTGACAATGTGCAAGCTCTTATGATAGAAAGTAGAGGAAGTAGTAAGAGTAGAGGTTCAAAAGGATGTGGCAAGTCTAAGAACTTATGAAAGTTTATAGATGACAAAAAAGACTAGGATATGTCATTACTACACCAAACTTTGTCATATAAGAAATTCTACTATAAATGAAAGAGAGACCAAAAGAAGCGAAATCACTAGAAAGATAGAGGTGACAAAAACACTACAGCAAAAACTTCAAGCATAGATGATAAGGTTTCACTAATTTATACAACTAGTGAGTGTTTCCATGTTAGTGACTTAAGTACTAAGTGGCTTGTTGATATTGATGCTTCCTATCATTACGTCAAAAGAGGAAGTACTTCACCAATTATAGGAGTAGTGATTTTAGGAGTGTCAAATGGGTAATTAGAGATCTGCTAGAAACATCGGCTTTGGTGACATATGAGTTCAAAACAATATTGTATGTTTACTGCATATGAGAGATGTATGACATGTTCTTGGATTAAGCCTCAATTTTGCTAATATGCTCGACCAAGAACACACATTTTACGAATGTAAAGTGGAAATTATCTAAGGGAGCAATGAGAATTGCCTGTATTGAATTATGTTACACCCTATACAGACATAATTGAAGGTATGTGGTGGAAATTACATGTCCTTAGGTTACACTTCTACAAATTTGTAGTATTGTAGATTGGGATATGTTAGTAATAAGGGACCAAGTTAATAGCTTGTAGAACTCTTATTCTAGCGAGCATTATTATTCCATTTAACCTAGTACTTGGTTCGAAAGCATCATTAAGTTTTTTTTCTTCAAAAAAGGTCTATCACAAAGATGACCAAGTTATAGCTGGTGCACTTTAATGTTTATGGTCCTATTGAGGAAGAGTCCTTGGGAGGTAAAAAATATTTTATTACTTTATTAATGATGCTTCATGTAAAACTTGAGTTTATATGTTGAAAGCAAAAAGTAAAATGTTCAAGATCTTTCAAAAATTTCGTGTTATTATAGAAAGGAGATAAAGAAAATTAAAAGGTCTTTAAATTGATAATGAAGGAGAGTAGATATCCAACGAGTTTAAGGGTTACTGTTCAAGACATAGAATAAGACATCAAAAGACATAATCTGGTACCCCACAGTACAATGGTGTTATTGAGAGAATGTATAAAACCAGTATGGAAAAGTTTCAGTATATGCTCAAAATGTCCAAACTACTAAAGATGTTTGGGGTGAGGTAGTCAAAATAATTATCTATTTGATCAACCAAACTTCATCAATTCCCTTAGTCTTGATATTCCTGAGAGAGTATGGACAAAGAAAGAAACATATTATTCCCATTTGAGGGTATTCGAATGTAAGGCTTTTAAATTATGCCAAAGGATTACAGACTAAAGCTTGGTTTGAAGACTAATCCTTGTGTATTTATTGGGTATGGTGATGAAGAGTTTGGTCATATGCTCAACGTAAAAAAATGGTTGTCAAAAGCAAAGACATAGTCTTTGATAAGCATATGATGGGTGCAAATCTTATCAAAAGAAGTCAGACTACTTCTAATAGTTCATCTTACAATACTATTAATGTTTCAACTTCCTTTAATCAGCCTACAGGTGAAAATATTGAAAAATATAAGCAGACATATGATATTAATGATCAGATGCAACCAGATAGTAATGAGCTACATGAGCCACATCTAGAAGAAGATGTAGATGAGGTCTATGAGCATCATAAGTTAAGGGAGCAATCTATTCTAGTGTTAGAAGATATCCAACTTTAAAGGTCAATTAGTGAGAAGAAGCCTTTACGTAGATACCGAAGTATGAAATATCTCCTAGTTACAACTAAAGGTGAATCAGAGAATTTTTTAAATGATGGAGTCATACAAAGATAAAGACTTTTAGCTTGAGGCAATGCAAGAAGAGATTAATTCTTTGAAAAATCATGAAGCCTATGAGTTATTAGGACTTCCTAAAGGTAAGAAAGCGCTGAAGAATAGATAAGTGTTCAAGATCAAGAAAGACGGTGACAAGTTGGTGGAGCATAAGGCAAGCTTGAAGGTGAAGGGATACAATCAGAAGGAGTTTATCAACTTTGATGAGATTTTCTCATAAGTAATCAAGATGAGTTCGATTCATATTATGGTGGGTCTAATCGCCAACTTAAATCTTGAACTTAAACAACTTGAAGTGAAAATCACCTTTTTATATAGCGACCTATATAAGAAGATTTATACGGAGTAGCTAGAAGGGTTCAAATTCCAAGAAAAAAAGGACCTAGCTTACAAATTAAAGAAGACTTTATGGGCTTAAGCAGGCACCAAGGCAGTGGTGTTGAAAGTTTGGTTCGTTTATGACTATTAGTGGTTATAAATGAACCTTAGCTGACCTTTGTATGTATTTTAGGAAGTTTGTTGGTAGTAAATTCATTATTTTTCTCCTGTATGTTAATGATAAGTTGATAATGGGATAAGATAGTTGAAAGAGGACCTACTTGAAATAATGATGATTTAATATTATTTAAACTTTTAAATTTCTCCTTTTATTAATTTGACATGTAGTCTAGCTCATAAAACATCAAGAACAAATTCTTATAATCTTTAAATTTCTTCCCTACTTATTTACTCTTATCTAAAACAAAAGATATGACCTAATGAGATATCATAAAAAAGGATGACATATTAAATTGTCACCAAGTTAATATTTAAGAAAAAGAGAGATTTTATACTACTTAACTAACATAACACTATTGTGAAAATAAAAATATATTATTATATACCTCAAGCTATATGACTACATAAGATCGAGCATCTGTAATCTCTTACAAACATATAGAGTATGTTTTGGCCTATCTTATTTTGGGTTTGCACTTATAGTTATATCAAACAAAATTTTGATTACAGCTTCCTTTTATGAGAAACAAACCATAAGTTTGTAATGTCAACTCAATTTTTCCTCAGCACCCATATCAACCAATATAGATTAACAACTTTCCTTTACAAGTTTTGTTAGACTTGATGCTTTCTTGACCTTTAATAACAAGTTAAATTGGCAACATCTACCTTCCACCTTAGATCTAACATATAATAAGGCTAGCATAGTGATAAAGTGGGAATTTATTTAGGGGTGCTTGGTTAATTGGTATAGGAAGAAATGAAAGGGTAAGGAATGAAAAAGAATACTTGGTAATATATTATGATTGAATAAACAGTGTTTCTATATCCCTTTTGGGGAAATATTGCATACTTCCTATTATAGTGAGAAATGAAAGTCATATCCATTTCTATTCATCGCTATATTCATTATAAATCTTATTATCATTTTTTCGAGTGAATCAATCACACTCTTAGTCACTTCCTTTGTTTGTTGAACTTTAGTACATATAATATTACTTGAATGCTAGGGGATAAATCTCTCTAGAGACATAATATCCTCAATCTCACGACATGAAACTATACTTATAAAGTTATTTTAAAACTAACAATTATATGATACTTTCGAGAAACTCAAGTTTAACTTTTAACAAGTATATGAAGATGTGAATAGTCTTTATATTTAACCACAAACTAACTCACCTTAGCTTTAGGTAAGGTAATGTTCACAAAATTAATGAATGAGCATACTCAAAAGCAAGCTTTTTTTTTAAAGCACAAAATTAGTAGATGGAAACTTTTTGTAGTTACTTTAAAAAGATTATTAAATTATTGTGTAGCTCTTCCAATATCGTGTGTCTCTATAACAGGAATGTTATTATTGTTAAAAATTCATAAGTGAAATTATTTTATATCATAAAGAGGTATAAATATAAAATAAATTATATATGATTAAAATATGATATTATAATAGTAATAATTTCTCTAAAATTTATTGAAATCTAAAATTTTAATTGAGAGGGAGTTTTTAATTAACAAAAACGTAAGAAAATATTTTTCAAGATAATAAAAGATTATTTAAAAATAAAATAAGTTTTAGATCTTGTTAAAAAATGGATTTGTTTGTTTTTATTTATGTTTTAATTTTCAAATTTAGTTAAAAACTTGTTTGTATGAGTTTTTTTAATTTCTTCTGATTTCCATAATTTATGAAAACCATAAAAATAGTTTTATATTTTTGTAATTTAATTTAGTGTCAACTAAAATATATGATTTAATTATTTAATATGAATTATTAATAATTGTAGTATAATAGATAAAGGACTAACCTTAATTCGGAAACGATTGATCAATTCTCTATTTGATAATCTACGTTTCACGATTGGCTACTAGAGTCACCGTTAATCCACATCGCAAACTCTAATCTTTGATGGTGTGTTTTATGTGAGAAAGAATGAGAGAGTTTTTTTTCTTTTATTGTAATGAACATTTCTTTCCACTCCTTGACTTCTCCTTTTGTATGAGAATAAACATAACCGACGGAGGTTATATTATGTGGCTGTTCATTTTGTGTCCTTTCATGTTGTCTAACTGCCACAAAACTCTTTGAATATATCAGATAGATATTCTCAACCACGATCGATCTGAAGAGCTTTAACTCTTCTTTCCAATTGTGTCTCAACTTCAATCACAAAACGTTTGAACACATCAAGCGCTTCATAACGATGAGCTAAAAGGTACACATACCCATAGCGAGAATAGTCA
>JAOQMS010000005.1:41046217-41061212 GCA_027563885.1 Erythroxylum longipes | reverse complement strand
CATCCAAATCAAGAATTAGAAAATCATTTTTCAATGTAGCATGGCCAAAAATATTGCCATTATACATAATATCCAATTCATAATGATCAGAACTAAAAACGAATCCTGATTTCATTAAAGTTATAAGAGACACAAGGCAACATCGCACCCCGGGTGCATAGAGAGCGTCATGGAAAAGCAAAGTATTTCCTCTACGTAACTTGAGCTTATATATCCCTATTCCTAGGACATCTTCTTCACTGTCGTTTCCTAACACGACAGTTTGTGAACTCACCGGATATCGATGAAAGGGCACATCTTGGCTATGCTAATTAATGAATGTACCGTGCACTTCTTTCAAGGAGTCCATCTTTTATAACCAAATGTTTTTTTTTTAACATACCATGCGTAGGAGAAAAACTCGACTGAATTTTCCATTAAAACCAACATCTGACTCTCCCATTTAAACAGAGACACCATCTCGTTAAAAAAAATTCCCGTACAAAATGTAAAAACCCAATCTTTTTCTAGTTTTCACTTCGTACTAAAACGAGAACGTATATCTAAAAGTCACATACACAATATATATACTACAAACCCATAACTTGCATTAACCATTGCATAATGTTCATTAAATGCATTAAATGGGTTTGTCATTAAAAAAAAACACAACAGCTATTAAAAGTGTTAAATGGATTTACTGTAGACAATTTTTATGGAGATAACATGTGTCCAAAGCCTTTAATGAGTATGCTTTTAACAGTTGATCTCTTTCTTTAAACATGACGAAAATGAGAGAATGCTTTAAAGAAAAGAAATAAAGTTTTTCGGTTTCTGTAAAACTAATTACAAAATTAAAACCAAGATAATCTCATGCCTATTTAATCAACAACTTTCTGTTGTTATGATCTTTACGCACAAAAACAGAAAAACCAAGACTCATTTTAGTTTTCATTGCATATGATCTCTTAATGCACGTAATAAAGATAAGATTAGAGAACAAAGCATAAGATATCAACGTCGTTTTCGTTTTTATATGACAGTCATATAAAACAAATACAAGAGACAAAGTATGACGTGAATGAAAACCTTGCTCTGATACCACTGTAGTATAATAGATAAAGGACTAACCTTAATTCGGAAGCGATTGATCGATTCTCTATTTGATAATCCACGTTTCACGGTTAGCTACTAAAGTCACCGTTAATCCACGTCCCAAACTCTAATCTTTGATGGTGTGTTTTATATGAGAAAGAATGAGAAAGTTTTTCTTTTTTATTGTAATGAATATTTCTTTCCACTCCTTGACTTCTCCTTTTGTATGAGAATAAATATAACCGACGGAGGTTATGTTATGTGGTTGTTCATTTTGTGTCCTTTCGTGTTGTCTAACTGCCAACAATAATAATTATGAATAACTTAATTTAAAATTATATATTTAATTAAAATTAAATCATTAATAATTCTAATTTTAAATTAAAATTTTAAAATAAATTAAATCTAATAATTATTAATGAATATGATTTAAAATTTTAAATATATTCAAAATATATAAAATTTTAAATCAAAATTATTTAAATATTGAAAATAAAAATTAATTTTATAAATGAAAAGTATTTATTTTAATAAATATTTAACTTTTTACTGATAAAATAAGTTATTTTAAAATTTTATCTATTATATAATCACTATGAATAATAAAAATATAACTTTATTTACATTATCAACCAAAAAAGTTGTTTCTATTTTAAAAAATTTGAAACCAAAGAAATAAAAACAAACTGTCTCAAGCATTAATTTCGAACATACTCTTACTTGGGTGAGTTTTTCACAAAATTCAACCAAGATCAAAAGTTATAACTAATTAAAGTTGATATAATCGTTTGAAATTTACAAAACTTACTTAAGACTTTTGAGAAACTCATTGTCTATTACTTAGCTCCAGGAATTTCTCTTACATGTTGCACGTTGTTAAAGCTTTGGATTTTAATGAAAGCAATTATAGGGACATGGAATGGAATAACAAAGCATGGAATGAGGTTGACTAGATGTTGCTGCTGGTGGTGGTAGGTCCCATCCACCATGAATTGAATCGGTTGTGGCAGAGGACTTCACTGATATTTGGGTATGCATGTGTGTTTTGAATCAATCAATCTAAGCAGAAAAGAGTTTGTCCTGAAGTGGCCGATGACTTACTACTCTTTAATTTTGGCGCACAACTTTCCCTTACTGGAAGTGCCTTTGCAGCCTTAGGTCCCATCTCTGTTCAGAAGCCTTTGTATAAAAGTTGGATGATGGTCCTCAAGGATCTTAGGCGTTTCACTCACAGAAAGATGCAAAGCATAAAATTTAAGGGCCCTTTGATTCTGATTCTTGACTATGATAAATTCTAGCAATATCGATAATTAATTTTTTTCTGGTGTAGAACATTTTAACCAAAAAAAAGAAGTTGCAAGCTGTGAATGACGTGTGTTCTTGAAGCAAATCTGATCGATGATGCTCATGCACCTGGGGTAGGGTGACAAATCAGAATGTCTTTTCCAACTTGCCGCTCCATTTAGTGGATACTAAGTCTATTTCTTCAATCCAGTTGTGGAATATTTTGGTCACTTATTCCACTATCCATATTAAGGAGCTTTTGGGACAGTTTCTTGTTGATTTCAATAATTTGATACCTAAGATCTTTTTTTTTCCCCCCTTAAAGAAGCCGATTTCTCATTCTACTCTATAGCGAACGTATAACAAAATGGACTGGTTATACAATCGTTATTAGTAATTTTATCAATATATACTAACAAATAGAGTGGAGTTTAAAACGTCCTACTAAATTTAATTTGCATTTTGAGTTAAAAGCAACCTTTAGCTCAACAAGCTCAAAGTAGACAACATAACAAGCTGCTACGAGTATATAGAGGCAGAGACATAGAAGGATGTCCCAAAGTTTGGAGAATCCCAACTACACTTAGCTGTTCATTTTCTTGTTGGTTGGTCCATAATTTTGCAGAGCATTGAATGACAACAATTGATGAAGCTGATATCATTCTGGTTCAAGGATAAATAGCCACTAATATACATATCCACCTTTAGTTTCTCAAGAAGGTTTTGCTTGCTAGAGATAATGGCTCCAAACATCTCCTTCTCCTCACTGGCCCTGGCACTGCTGCTGCTTGTTGCTTCTCCAAATGCTTCTGGACAAGAAGGTCTTACCCACTTTCCCTATTCTTCTCTTTCACGCAGTTTTTTAATCTCTAACAGTCACATAGATGGTCTTTGCATTTGCCACCACCATTATTGGTTGGTGTTGTTTTCGGGATGTTTTATGATGTTTCATAGGCTTTTTTTCCTGTTTTCTCAAAAACAGAGAAGGTTTGCATTTATGATTTGAGACCAGCAGAAACATGTTTCACGTTTCATGTTTTTCTTGTGTCTTGGTCCTATGAAAAAATTCCAAAAGTGCATGCATGTTATGGCAAATGAGTCCATTGAGGGCAGATAGATGCATCCTGTGTACCAATAAGTAGCCAAAGCCTAGAAGTTCTTTCCTCCATTAACCTTTTCCATTGAGAAACTTTGGTAATGTACTAAAAGAATTAATTGGAAGGATTCTTGATTTGGTTTCTGTGGGGTTAAACACAGTGAAATTCAGCTACAACGGTTCAACGGGACCAGACAAATGGGGAAGGTTATGCCAAGCTTATAATGTTTGTGGGTTGGGGAAAATACAGTCTCCAATTAACATAAAAAAGGATGCAGTTGAGGAAGGCAAAATATATGATCCCTTGAACAGAGATTATAAATCAGGAAATGCCACTCTCGTCAATCGCCACTTTGGCGTTGCGGTTTGTTCCCCTCCTTCAACCTCAAATCATCTCCCTTTAAATTATTTAACAGGGCTTTTGAAGTCCTTTACATATGTGTATTAGTTATACCATCCAGAATGACATTAATACATAATAAAAGAGAAGATTGGTTTGATTATGGTTAAGTAGAAAATCAACCAAACTTGAACATATGTAGATCTAAGTTATGATGGAAGGATAACTATTTGTTAGAATAATTTCCAAGTTTCACATCAGTTTACAACTAAATCTCTTTACATGAGAATCTGCAAAGTCTTCACAGAAGGTTAAGATACAGAAGGGTAGAAGGTTAAGATACACGACCTTGACTATCAACTACAGATTGGTTAAAATAGAAACCATTTAGGTTGAAAGCCATAGTGCTAATACCTAAAGCAGTGAACCAAATACCTACTACAGGCCGAGCAGCTAGGAAGAAATGTAAAGAACGAGAGTTGTTGAAACTAGCATATTGGAAGATCAATCGGCCAAAATAACCATGGGCGGCTACGACATTTTAAGTTTCTTCTTCTTGACCGAATCTATAACCTTCGTTAGCGTCTAAATCGAAGAAGAAGAATGTCTTTTATTCCTATTCCGGAAAAGAAAAAAAAACCTGAAACTCAAGATTATATAGGCTGTGGCACTCAAACAACAACCAAACTATCCCAACATAATATTTTTGTCTCGCATTTTGTTTTGTGCAGGTTCGTTTCGATAGTGAGTGTGGTGGTATGACAATAGGTGGTAAAAGGTACACCTTGAAGCAATTTCATTGGCATACTCCTTCCGAACACCTCATCGAAGGAGAACGGTATGCTCTCTCCGATTTTGGGTGTGTAGAAAAACACAAAGTAATAATAAAAGTCGGTAGCAATTGATACTGTCTCTCTATTTATATATATCCTTCCACTTCCACAGATACGATGCCGAACTTCACGTAGTTCATATGTCAGAAGACAAGAGCTTCGCTGTTGTGTCGATCCTCTTCCAATATGGTGGTCCTGATCCTTTCATTTCCAAGGTAAACTATATACATCACTTCATTATTCTGATATGGGTGCTTTTAACGACTCCCCACATCAAATATGACAACAGTTTAGGCTCAAATCCCGATTAAGAGGTTGATTAACTAGGGAAGAAAAAATAAGTGAGGTTTCATCCTTGATACAGAAAATTTGCAAATTAAAAATATGGGTTTTCATGCATGGCTCGACTGGGTTTCAGCTTAGACGTGGTTTGGAGATTTTGACAAAGGAAAAATGCGGGGAAAATGAAGAAGCTCAGATTGCCTTGGGGAACCTGAGCAACAAGCTCCTTAAGAAAAAGTCCAACAAGTATTATAGATACACAGGTTCTCTCACCACTCCTCCTTGCACAGAGAATGTCATTTGGAACGTCCTCACTAAGGTAATCTATTACATTAGTTGTGTCGGGATCAACTTACATGCACATTCATATTCAAAGCAATTCACCTGACTAGTGTGACTAATATATGTGCAGGTAAGGAAAATCTCCAAGGAACAAGTAGAATCTCTTAGAGCTCCACTGGATGAAGACTGCAAGAGAAACTCGAGGCCTGTGCAGCCACTGAATGGTAGGAAAGTTGAGCTATACTCTAAATGGGATTGCCATAAGCTGTAATCCATTAGCTGTTAGCTATTCCTCGGAACAAATAATACTAGTCACAGTTTGTTTGTGAATTTGAACTAACCCTTGCCCGTCTCTTCCAAACGTTGACATAGTAAAACTTCATGGTCCAACCTGAATGTTTTACTTCCCATGCTTAAGAAATTCTTCTTTTTTTTAAGTGGTAGATCAAACAAATCTGTTGACAGGTTGGAATGCACGAGTAATTGACACTTTACTTGAAACTTCTCCTTTGTCGGCTCCGTGTTAACGGGGTTGGTGATCTGCCCAATCTTCTATTTAATAATTCTGCAGAGTAGAAACTTAGCATGAAAGTGAAGTTATCGGTTGTAATCAACCACCAAATGCTTAGAAAAATCCACAATTGAGGAATGTTTTCGACAAACTAAATAATTTTAACTCATCTAATTTTTTGCCTAGCTTATTAAAAAATTCAATATAAAGGATTTCTCAATTTTTTTCAAATATTGCAAGTCCTAAATTGGAATCATTTTAAAATATTAAAATGTGTTGGAATTATATTAGAATGATAATATTTATTTTTGTAAATTTATTATTAGATTTAAAGTTTGTAAATTTATTTTAAATATGCTATTTATAAATTATTAAGTACACTTAAAATTTTATTATGAGTCGAATATAATTTGCATTAGTCAAAAGGAAGTTTTCAAGTGCATGGAAAGAACGTCATCACTAAGAAGTTGGGTTCGAGAACTCCCTAGATGTAACGGGAGAATGCCAAATTCCTTATGCAATTTAGTTGATGACTTATATTAAATGGAATAATCCAAAACCTGTGCTAATTGCGTTAGACACCACTCTAAAACCTTGAGAAATAAACATAAACTCTTCTTTTTTTTTACAAAAAATCCTGCAAATGTTATTTTTTATAAGTGTATTAGGTAAACTTTTAGATTGACTCAATAGTCTGTAAATTTTATCAATAGGGTACTTCGCACTAGACAAGTCCTATACGACAGGTTCGATCGAGAGAGCGTAAATATCTCACACCTTACTAACTCGACCACCCAAAAAAGCATGAACACGCTAAAGCATTAAGAGGAAATTACCATGAACACCACAGACGGCATCATCACCGCATCGCAAGGGGCCAATAATATGCCCAGCCCAACTAGTCAGCAAACAGGATCATCATTTTCCCAATCCAATTATGTTTCACCTGACCAAAGCAAGGACTCATTGCCGTCTCCGGCGAAAATTCAAGACAAGAATAATTCTAGAGAAATGGGTACAGCCTCTGACCAATAGAAAGCACAACGTTACATTATCAAATACGGTGGCTATGCTCCAGCTACAAAACTTCAAAGTATATTAAAGTCCAATTACATATAACCTTGTTTGCTACAAGTCAGACATCACTTGTATTTGTACTTCCTTAATTTCTCTGTTTTGTTATCATGAAACGTACAAAAACAAGACACAGTTAGTATTCGGATCCCCAAATCAAAACCCCTTTGCCTTTTAAGACCAAAACAACTCCACTTGGACACATCTAGTAATTAATAGAGCTTAACATTATTATACATAATCACAACAAATTTACACTCTCGCATGTATATACAAAGACCTAATCTTGCACTTAAAAGAAACACTCGATACAGAATTCGAATAACAGGGGAGGGAAAAAAACGTAGAGGTCAAAATACGAAAGGCGGGATTTACTGTTACCACACTTGCTCGAGGAGATCATAGTTTCACCGTAGAACGCGATTTTCAATCCCCGATTTCTAAGCAAGCGGGACCCACAGACACCCATTCACGACCGCAACGCACGCTTCTAAGTTTTCCTATTTCCTACTCAGCTAGGCCCACGACTTCTGCTCCGACGAACCATATCACGCCACGTCAATAATTGAGGCCCACGACTCCGATTTTCTTCCCGACGCGAACCGTTGCATTCCACCCAAACCCATTGGTCCACCGAACGCTGATTCCACGTCACCAGCGCTCCTCCTCGGCGGCAAGTCTCGATCTCCCACCGGCAGCCGATCCCTGATGTCGTGCGTTCTTAACGTAGCGAGCTTCTTAGAAGACGCTTGCCTTTGCAACTTGTCCTTTTCACTCTTCTTCGGACTGGACCTGAAAATCGACTTAAAACTTGCGAATAAACCACCAGTTTTCTTCGCGCTTTCAGTTTTTTCCTTTTTATGACCGGATCGTTGCCGATTCTTCAACCTCCGATTGCGGTCTCTCTTCGATCGCACTCTTCCAATACAAGAAACCTTTGGAGAAGAAGGTTCCACCATCGACGAATCCGATTTCCCCGACGAACCGGACCGTTTAGGGAACAACCGAGCGCCGGTTCTACAGTTCCTTCGATTCTTGGCTTCAACGAAGCAACTCTTCTGAGGCTTTGGGAGGCCGAAAATCGAAGCCTTTGTCTTCAAGTTAGAGAAGCGTTGAGAGTTAGAGGGATTCGCATTGGAGTGAATGTTAGGATTCAGATTGGTGGAGATGGAGCTGCATTTGGTAGAGTCCCTGCGGTCGAGGAATGCGTTGCGGTCAAGCCAGTCGAGCTCGGCGTCTTTCGAGAGCCAGAACGAATCCGGCGGAACCTCCGAAGGTTGATCTCCGTTGATGCCGGTGGTGGCCAGAGTTTCGCAGGCGATCTTGCCGCTACCGCCGCAGACAGAAACTAAAGTCTCCAGATCCACAGGAGGCATATTCCGTACACAATCAGATGAAACGAGAGCCGGTGTTGTGTTTGCAGAGAGAGAAAGCGTTCAGTTGTGATATGAAGTCGGACTAGAGGGTTTTATAAGAGAAATTGAGAGTGTGTGGTTCCTCTGGAGGGAGAGTTTCAACTGGTTGACTAAGTTACGTTGCTGGTTTTTGGTTTCGGTGGGAAGTGGGAACGCCCGTTTCCTTTTCTATTGATTAATTTAATCTCTTTTCCGATATTTATATTAATCTGTTTGTTTCCTATGAAAAGAAAAAGGCTGTGAAAATTTTATGTCGAAGTAAAAACCGAAAGCGATTGTACAACACGTTGATTTTCTGCGTCATGCGTTAGGTGGCGGATTCAAAACTCCTCCTCCTTTTTTTTTTATTTTTGTAGTCACGGTAGACGTAGAATGTAGAATTTAATATGCTTTGTTCCTTTTAACATTTTGTTTAACATAATGTTTTTTCAAATGGCATTGTAAAATTCCTACTATTCATTATTTCTCCCCTTTACTAATAACAATTATTATATAACTGGAAATATATCGACGAGCCTCCATGAACAGTTTATGCCTTTCTTAATTAATTGTCTTAAGCGATACGCTTAAGCCACTTCTTTGTTAATCATCTTTGTGTACGATGATGATCATATGCGGTCAACTAACCTTCTGATACATCAATTTTGGAATATACTGTTTTTGGAGTTACAATTGGCAAACATCAACTGCTGATGCTGATCATTTTGGTTAGGTTTCTTGATTAGAAGTAGTTGTAGTAAGTGGGAGGAATCTTGAAATATATATTAGAAAGTCTTCCAAATCTCTCAGCACTTCCCTTATCTTGCCCACTCAGATTTCATTTTCACTCCTAATCTTTATTAATAAAATAATAAATCATTTCTTTTTTAGGTGTTGAATAATTTATTTTATTCAAGGAATATTAAAAATCCTTTTGCGACATTCTTATTTTTCAAAAGAGAATTTCACTATTTTAAAAATTATTAATTAATTGATCATTTTTGTAAACTTCAAAATTTTTTCTTGATTTATTAATGTTTTAGTACTAATTTAATCTTTTAAAACACTAAAAAAATACTAATAAGTCAGGGTTTTCGCCAATCACCTCTCACCAAAATGAAAGGTAGCAGAGCACGAAATCCTTCTTGGAGATTTAACCTGATATATTTAGATTCAAAATATTCGCAAAATTAAAAATCAGGAGAATTATCATCTTTTGTGGTTTAGTTTTTTCTCTGCCAGAACAAGGAACATCGTGTTTTAACGAAAGATACATGTTAAACCTTTTTATTATTATTATTATTATTTAGTAGTAGTAGAGAAAATTAGCTCAACCGCTTTGTAGTATTAGTGTGTTGGAATATAACTAAAATTTTGGCATGTGTTATGAGGTTATTTCAACCTTGACAGGTGTCCTTTCTAACCCACCTCAATTTTTGGGGCCATACTAATTACATCATTGCTTGAATATGCCCTGACTCGATGTCTGTAACCACTTGATTAAGGTTAATTAAGATTATAAGATTTAAGGATAGAGTTCAAATCACCTATTCTGAAATTGACATGATATGTTCCGAGCTCTTTGCCAGGCTGAGAGTGTGGAGGGTTGACCTTCAAAGCAGAAGAAGCAGGCCCTGAAATTAAGGTGGATGTGTTGTAACTCCTGGGAGTTTTGTGTTTTGTGGAGATTGCGTAGGAACAGCCATCATGTGGCGTGTCTGTGTGTATCAGGTCAATAATTTTGCAGATGAGGCGTCCAGCCAACTTTTCTCATTTGTGTCATGGACTCATATCCAACCATATCATGCCAATCTGACAGATAATGTGGAGAATCCATCTCATTTACACCGTCTCTTTTCAAGTCATAGCTATATAATCTTAAGCTCAGATTTGGATTCTGAAACTTGACCTGCTTTCAAGCCTTCAACTATCGTAAACATATTTTATTAAACGGACAGAAATTTTAGGTTTGATTTTATATAAAAAGAAAATTCCTAATGTTTAGTATTACTTCATTGGAATGAATTTATAAACGTCTTTAACATTAGATATATAGTAAAATTTTTAAACAACTTATTAAGCTCTAAAAAGCCTATCGATTCCTTTTAGCTCTATTATTTATGGATATTGTTTGATGATCCCTTCTTACAAAACGTTGTGACTAGTAATTTGTTTATTCTTTTTTGCTAATTTATATCAATTTTCATTTTTTAATTTCTAATTTTCCAAATCATACTTCATAAATATCCATTTTTTATAATTTTTCACAAAGTTCTTTCATCAAATTCCAACATGCAAGGCCTTTTTACTTTTCCAAACATTTATTAAATAGTTATATTATTTTATTATTTGAGTTATTTTTTTAAAAAAATCTATATTCTATATTTGAAGATAACAAATCTTAAAGTTCTCAATCTTTTGACATTTTTTTCAATTCATTGACAAATTTAAAATTTTTTAATTGAATAACAACTTTTTAAAATATTAACAATTCAATTCAAAACATTAATTTTTACTGACGTGATTAACAGGTGGATATTCACATAATTTTTAATAGATACGTCACATCATCAAAAGTAATATTTTGAACTGAATTGTTAGAGTTTTAAAAAATTGACAACTCAATTGAAAATTTAAAAATTTGAGCACTGAATTTAATTTTGTTATAACTCTAAAATAGTTGCATTAAAATAATTATCACATGTTATTATAATATAGTTTTAAAATATAAGTTTTATAAATAAATTCAGGTTAAATAATTTATTTTAATTAGGATATTGAAGTGTAAACCTAAGATTAGTAGATAACTAAAATAAATATTTTTGGAATATTCAGCCTAATTAATATAATTTTCTACCAAAGTTTACATCAACAATATATATAAACAGAAGTATAAATAGATTTATGATATGGTACAACTTTTCATAGTATGTAGACATAAGTACCCTCGTCAAACAATCTGTTGTGGTCTTTTAATAATTTAATTATTATTTATAGTAAGAAAAAAGAAAAGTGCGAGACGAGAGGTAGGATCTAGCGTTTGTTTGAAAATTTGAGAGGAGAAAAAGTCATTCTCCTACGTAATTAGGCTCCCCTCACCAAAAATCTCCATTCACTGTCTCTTTTTCTCGTCAAAAAATGTATTAGAACAGAAACATTACACCAAAATTGAAGTTACGACTACATATGTAAAGACTGACGGGGAGGGTAAAACATGAGAAAATTAACCTCCTGATGGAGATAAAATGAAAACTTTATCCGACTTTGAACTTACAGGACAGGACTCTGCCCGACAGCCCAGGTTTTGAGCAACATGAACTGGAAGTTTTCTCGACTTAGTAATTGATTGTTCCATTTATACAACGTTGAATGAGAATTAGAAAGTAGGAACTATAAGAAACATCATCTGACTTCTTGTTCGTTAATTATGTGAACTACGAAGAAACCATATCTAACTTAGACTTGAGTTTCAACTATTCAATAAATGCTTCGATGCCTCTAAATATATCACTTGTTAACTAGTTAAGAAGTCCACAATTACTGCACTCTTTCTGTCGCATTTTCTACTCGGTCAAAGTACAGTTTTGTGGCATAGGACTTATCTTTGTCTACGATGAGGTCCCACTCCCCACTAAAAATCAAGCCGCCTCGTAAGCCGGTGCTTTTATACGAGTCGTAAATCGGCAAAAATAAACAAAAAAGGGACAATGGAAGCTGAGGAGACCAATCTGCTTAAGCAACCCCACTGAATCGGAAATAGATTCCATGGAGAACGAAAAACATTATATGAATTTACTTTCTCAATAGGACACCAGGCAATCAATCACTGAACAGTATGGTTACACAATTCATCAACAAGGTTAGGATAATTAGAGACATGACGTACACGAACATACCATAGGAAAGTAGAAACTTGAGACAATCATTTAACGACTTGGCTACTGATCTCTAAGGTCTAATTTTAAAGGTACTCAAACTAGAATCTACGACAATTTTAAAGTTCGCTAAAAGGGCAGACTTAATTAAAGGCTAAGTTGAGACAAAAATTGTGGTCCAATGGATTCATGCGGGTCGAAGCAGCTTTCTTACGATGGTTTTGATTATGCCATAGAGACCCGTTCTATTCTGTATGATATTATATCAAAATCGTGTCCGCGTTCTAGAAGTTCAAATCGTGTTTTCGATAATAAAACTATGTAAATGGGTCTCTAGAAGCTCATTTTTCAATATTGGCTTCTCTTTACAGCTTTCAAACAAGGGTTGTTGAGCGCGAAATCTAATGGATGAATCTAGTTAAAGTGAGTGTGGGGCGCCATATCCTAAGTAAAAGAATGATTTAGTGAGGAATGGAGACAAAACAATTGCCCGCTTTCTAGTCCACCACGTCCACGTGACCAGTATTGGCCTACTCTGATCTACTTAAACCCTACAGGTACGTCTAAGTGATTGGCTGGTGATGGAATGCGCATAAGGTAGTGGATCAGTATTAATTACCATGCAAGCATTAGAATTTAGAAGTTATTTGAGCATATTTTAGAAAACAATACTATATTATTTTAATCAAACATTCCTAAACTTTCAATCTTACACTTTTATCATTGAATCTTATTTCTCTTAAACAAAAACCATTTTGGACTGTATCATAATTTGATATAAGTCTCAACTAAAAATGAATATATATATATATATACATATATGTATATATATAACTAATTATAATACTATCTTAAAAAAATTTATGGGAATGTTAGATAAACACTCAATATATAAGAGCTAAGACTTAGCCTCGCAAGCCCTACAACTATATACGACAAAATTCCTAAATATATTCAATGAATATCACCTAATATATACTTGTTTAATGACAACTTAACTAATATTTACTATATTTCCAGCTTTGGTCGAGACATCAAGTAGTTGTGCATGTTAGGAATGTTTCTTGATAAGAGTTCATCATGGACAAATTGACAATCAACCTTGATGTGCTTAGTACAATAATAGAAAATCAGGTTTGTTGCAATATTAAACTCAGCTTGGCTATCCTGATACAATCTCATTACTTATGCATGTTAATATTTTGTAAAAGACTTTTCAACCATTTCAATTCACATATATTGCTGTTCATCGATCTGTATTCAACTTCAACAGAAGATTGTGAAATAAGCAGGTGCTTCTTAATCTTCCATGAAATCGAGAAACGACCAAGCACAACAAAATAACCAGTTAAGGAATGACAAGTAAGATGACAACTTGCCTAGTTGGAATTATAATATGCATATAACAAGAGATCTGGAATCATAATATGCATAATTTCAATGGGATAACTTATTGGTTTTCCCTAATAAACTTGCTTTAATAATAATATCAAAAACATATTTCCACTGGTAAAGAAAATTTCTTTAAGGCTTACAAGCAATTTTAATGCTCAGGAAATAATTCAAATATCCTATTATTGCGATAATTAAAGAGGGAATAATTAGAATGTGAATGAAAGAAGTCATACCTCTTTAATACAACAGTAAGTTTGGAGAACCAATTATGGGATGCTTGACGTAACCTGTATAGCAATTTGCGGAGGGTACAAACTTTCCCAGGCGTGGTTGTAGAGAAACCAGGAGGAGGATGCACATATAGTTCTTTCTACAAATCCCCATGAATAAAAGAATTATATATATATATATATCTATTTGATGCAATTCCCATCTCTTAACTGCTACAAGAGATAGAAAAGTTCTAATAGTGACCATCTTGGTAGTTGGGGTGAATGTCTCGGTATGGTTGGTGCCTTTAACCTAGGTATTTCCTAAAACTATTAAGTGAGCTTTGTGTCTTTCAGCTATACCATCTGAGATGTATTTAGTTTTATAGACACTTTTAAACCCAAGAGTTCGTTTCTCGGGTAGAAGGGTTTTTAACAACTAAGTTTCATTATGTTCAAGAGTTATAATTTCCTACTGCGGGGTTTCTAACTGTTGAGGCCTGTTAACAACCTCTGAATAGTTTATAGACTCATGACTAGAAACAATGGCCGCAAGAAATTGTTTATGTCTCAAAGAAAAATTAGCACAACTTACATAATGTGCAATAGGATATAACTCATCTAAACATATTGATGGAGTGGACAAGTCACTAGGAGGTTAGTAGAGTAGTTCAATGTGGCAAACAACCACTATCCCATTATTGTCATCACTCCCCCTTGCATCCACCATCGTCTTACTAAAGTTAAGCTTATTCCCATGTCTTCGGGTTTGTCTAAATGGGAAAAGTAGTAAGCAATGTGGCCTAGTCCTACTGATGCGTGGAGAGGGGAAATGATGCAGCCACAATTGGATCATCATCATAAACAAATGAGAAGCATGATAGAGTAGCAGTAGCAGAAGAATAAGGTGAGAAAAGGAAACATCATGAGACACAAAAAAATTATTTATATCCAAATTATGGAGTCACCACCCCTTTTTGCCAAATGGATAACCAGAAAACACATATCGACATCTTCTAGGACCAAATTTGTCTTTATCACATGGCCGATGGTGAGAATGATGGAGGCAAACAACGATGGGAATGTATTTATATGTAGAAATTTTTTAAAACAATATCTCATATAGGTTTTTCCCATTGTGAATGGCAGTTAGCATGCAATTTAATCAAATACCCAATAATCAATACACATTCAGACAAAAAACTAATAGATAAGTGGGCATGGTAATGAAGAGCGCACAAGCAACATTTAATGTAACACCCCATTATTTTAGGGTACGCACCGGGACGCCCGTAGGTCATTCCGATACATATCCTAAGATGAGGGAGCGCTACGTGCGATCACTA
>JAOQMS010000005.1:41022914-41042959 GCA_027563885.1 Erythroxylum longipes | reverse complement strand
AAAAGTTTTAAATTCAAAAAAAAAAAGTATACCGAGTTTTTAAATAGTAAGTGACGTGACACGCCATTCTCGCGGGGCACGGATTCCGGTATCACCATTGATATCGGGTTCGGATCCAGCGGGAGAGGGGTGTTACACCTAGGTATTTTAATTTTGAAGTTTTAGAGAATATAGGAGTGAGACGTCGACTTTAACAATTAGCTGCAAAGGTGGAATAGATTTGTTTGATGTGATGTGACCATTTCTGCCACTCTATCTATAGAGTTCTTTACAACAGTTTGATATAATTCTAAGATGGATTTGTTTTGGTTTAGGCTCGGAGGAAATGTTTTTAAACTCGATTATTTTGTCATGCATGAACTTTTTAACTTATCTAATACAAAAGTTTTAGATGACCATCCTAATTTTGATGTGGATTCTTTTTGGACTACTCTCATGGGTGAAACCTATTTCGATTCACGAAATGCACCAAACTTTCTGATCAGGAGTGCTGAACATTTGTTGTTACATAAATTTATGTGCTTGACTATGTTTAACAAAACTGAAGTTAACAAATGTTCGATTAAAGAACTCTTCTTTTTATGGTGTATGGATAGAAAGCTTAAAATCAACACTCCGTATAGAATTTTTCGATCATTAGTGAGTGTGATTACTAAACATAATACATCTTTTGGGATGGAAAATATTGCCTCTGCTTTAGGTACATTTTATAATGTTAATATGGCGAATCTGCATATTACTCCTCACGACATGTTTGATATAGTTTATTTGAGACGTGTTGAGATTGTGGAAGTCCAATCTATGGAACTTCTCCATCCCCAAATGCGCATTATAGTGCAGATCAGGAGGAATGCCAGGCCAGATGTAGACCAACCCTCCACATCCAGAGTAGCTATAGAATTAAAGGAGGAAGCGGCAACAGAGGAACTGAGGGAACCAACGGTAACTGATCGTTATCGGTTGATTCTCGACCAAATAGCTGTAAACCAACAATAGATGACCTCTCTGCTTGATGAAATCGGCAATCAAATGCGGCAAGTTCACAAGGAGCAGCACAGTTTGAAGAAAAGGCTCCTCAACTTCTGTCAGAGGAACAACTTTAAAGCTCTTTCACCAATACCATCACCTCCACACTCAGAATAAGCTTTTCTTTTCCCTTAACCTTTTAAATTTTTTTTTGTTTCGTGTGTGTGAATGCATTTTATTTCATGTGTAATTGATTTCACTTTATTTGTTAGCATGCTTTATCTTTTGTAATTGTGTGTTGACTTCAGTATCTTCTGTTTGTTCTCATACCAGTCGTTGTTTTATTTCTTTTATTACGTTTAATTTCATTCTCTTTTGTATGGTTTAATATCATTTCCCTTTATTTGGTTCTTACTTTGTCACATTGAGGACAATGTGTAATTTTAAGTGTGGGGAGGTGACATTGACTTACTCAATTGCGTTATTTGCATTTTGTTAAATAGGATGCATATTTATGCATATTGTATGTGTTATGTGTTAGCAATGGAACCACATTTAAATCACTCTGGTAAATACTGCCATAAAAATTTTGCCATGTAGTTGGAATTGGATTGAATGCATGCTTGAACTCAAATTAGTCCATTTAAGTAGAAAGTGAACCATATAGAGTGATGAAACATAGTTGGTTGCATAAGCTTAGTCACAAAACGTCATATGAGCAATGAGGTAGTGTAGAGATGCATAATGAGTTTTCAATTAAGACAAAGTGAGGATTGAGCCATATGACTTCATTTATAGTCATTTCATTTCTTTGTCAAGTATTACTTCCTTAGGTTACTACCTTCAGAACTTGCTTTGAAACGGTTTGAGTCTACTGGATGCATGCCCAATAGAGATGATTTGGTCCCTTTTTTGGTATTAGCCCTTGGCTTAAACGACCTACCCGTTATTATACCTTGCTACCCCCATTGAGCCTTAACCTTTTCTTTCTTAAAACCACCCGAATTTTTAAAACTTTTAACCCCCTTATCCTACCCCTTTTCACAAGCTTAGTAGAGCACTAAGCAAAACATTAGTTGGGATTATGTGAAAATTCCATAGAGACAAGTTGAGTATATTTCTACCTATCGACTACATTGTATATAGTGCTAGTTTTGATTCATAGTTCTTCCATGTAGAAAGAAAAAAGAAAGAAAAATGAAAAATGAAATGAAAAAAAGAGAAAAGAAAAGAAAAGAAAACGGAAGCACAAGTGAGTAGCATCAATAAGTGCAGAATAGTGGTGTAAATCTCGAAATTATGTTTTGTATCCCGTTTTATATGCTTTTTACTCTACTTATGCTTGTGCTTCACCTTCTTCCCTCTCTTTTGACCCACATTACAACCCTAAACAAGTCCTTTTGATCTATTTATGCATGCAATCATTGTAGAGGAGAATTGGTGTATTAGCAAGCCTATAGTAGTGTAGTTTCCTATGGGAAGTTTGAGCGAAACACTAACCTTTAAACACTTAAGGGAAATGAGTGAAAATCATGAGGAAAATTCATTTATACATCTAGACTTACCTTTGAGAGATTGTGCAAATTGTGAGTTTGCTTGTGTACATCAATGAAAAAATATTCATGATATATGCATTAACTTGATACTTGAGTTGGCTTGAATTTAAGGGATTGTGTGTTTTGATCTTTGTGAAAATTAAGTGGTTGAATTGATTGGTTGTATTTATTTTTCTTGAGGACAAGCAAAGATTCAAGTGTGGGGATGTTGATTGGTGTGTATTAGGATATGTTTTTATAGGTAATTGGCATGTGTTTTCTAGCATAATTGTTGTTTATTGTTCTAGTTTAGGATTCATTTTGTATGTTTTCATTATGTTTGATTTCCATTGTGTTCATATGTATTAGATGCTAATTGAGGGTAAGAATTGCTTATTTTTGTGTAGGGAAGGAGAGGAAGCAAGTTAGAGGATGAACAAGAGAGCATAGAAGAGACGACAAGAGGAGTAAATCTAGAACCATCGTGGGAGTTAGGCAAATTCCCACGGACGTGGGAAATCAAGATAGAAAGTTTTTACCTGTAATTCCCACACTCGTGGGAATCATGTAGATTCCTACGGGCGTGGGAATTGAAATCCGAGGCAATCTATAAGGCTTCATTAAACCTAATTTTTTGAACTATATAAAGACAATTAAGCCTCCATCTTCAGGGGGAGACTAAACCTACCTGTAGAAAGACCATCTTTGAGTGAAGAACTCATGTTTAGAGCATTAAGGAAGGATTGAAAACAACGATCATCATCAAGATTGGGCAAAATAACACTTCAACACCAAAATTCCAGATTTTGGCAAAGAAGAGAATGAGTTTCTATTCACTTTCTATCACTTTAATCTCTTCTATTCTTTATAAAAATGGATTATTTGAATGTTGATAGTGTTATGGAGACTATGTTAGGCTGATTTTATTCTAGGGATTGCTTTTGGAGCTATTTTGTTGAACTCCTATTTTATTGAATTGAATGCAATTGTCTTTGTTAATTGTTGATTTTAATTGTCATCTTGCAGCAAATCAAGAGAGTGAGTGAGATGAAATTTATGTAGGATTGTACAACGAGAGTTAGCGACCTATAGACTAGCAATCATCATGTTAATTGAATAGTTAGAAGAGAGATCTCGGCTAGTCAATTGATCACCCACAAGATAGCTTAATAACTAATTGAATTGGTAGAGTCAGTAGGTTGAGAGATTGTCCTTTTGATTCCCGTTAACTCGATTAGGAATAAATAGTTACACCTTGAGAGAGGGTAATTAGTACATTCGAAAATCTAAGGTGAGACATAATTCTTTCGATAAAATAGGAGGGAGACAAAATAGGAAAAAAAAGTAATCTTTAGTATTTAGATTATTGGATTCAGACTTTCTACAATTTCGATATTGTCCAGTGTTTACATTAGTCTTTCAATTTTAATTTAATTTTCTAGATTAATTGCATTAAACAATTTTATTTCTTAAACAAAGTATTTTCTAAATTGAGTGGTGTCTGGGCATCAATCCCTGTGGGATCGATATCCACTCTTTCTAACTACAAGTCATGACCCGTTCACTTGCAGTTTTTGAGCGTAAAACAAGTAGATAGGTTTTACAATCCATCAACAGTCCCCCAATTACTCAACTAGGTCATGTTTTTATTAAGCGGCTTGGTTGGAATGCTATTATATCCTTTTGACGGGAAGGAAAACATTTGTGATGAATGTCCCTTGGTTACTTAGCTAGATCACATTCTTAACTGGCTACTAACTCTATTCATAACCCAATTTGTTTCAAAAGGGCTAGCGGAATAGTTATTTATTAAACAAAAACACACTTTTTTTCTACCTCATTTCGTTAGCTAATCATTCTCATGAAAAGAAATGATGCTACCTATTTGATTGACCTAAAATTATAAATGAATATGTCAAATTCCTGGGGTGAACAAAATAAGAGCATATCCAAGTAAACATGCATATTTAACTAAAACAACCTAGGACACTAATTTCCCAAGCTAATAAATCTTAGCAACCTAATAGACTATGTTCAAAGCTAAATCCATTCTGTTAAGTCCTAGCCATTGACACATTGACACGAGTCACATCATGCAAACCTAAACAAAACTAACATATAATATGCAAAATTCACACTCAAAATTAAAACATATAATGCACACAACCCTCCTTACACTTGGACAACACATTGTCCTCAATATAAGAAGAACAAATAACATACAAGGTGGGAATCAAAATAAAATAATATGAAAACATAAGAACAAAATAAATAGATAAATCAAAAGATATGGTTTAAAGCATAAGAACCTGTCATGGTGATTAAGGTGGTGATGGCGATGGTGTCGAAAATCAGCTGCGCTTGACGCCAAGATTGCTGCCCTATCTTAAAATTGCTTTTAAAGGAATAAGAGAGTTAACAATCCAAACCATTCCACTTCATTAAACACTTATATTTAGACTTTAAAACAAATCTAACTAGATAGCGATCTCAATCAACTATCAAATGTGCTAAGTTATAGTCATCAGCTTGACTTTTCATCTTGGGAAGTACTTTCAGTTCTCTGAAAGGAAAGAAATTACTTCCTTTTCCTTCGAGACCACTTCGTCGAGATACAATTTACAGGGGTGGCCAATCAACTTAAAGGTTTCTTTGTTTGCATTTGCCAATTCGAGGGCTCCATGAGTGAACACTTAGGTGACCTTAAGTGGTCCACTCCATCGCGATTTAAGTTTTCCTGGGAACAACCTCAACGTCGAATTGTATAGCAAAACTGCATCTCCTACTTTGAATTCCTTCTGCTTAAGATGAGATTCATGTCATCTCTTCACCTTCTCCTTATATAGTTTGGTATTTTCTTATGCATTGCAATGAAACTCTTCAAGTTCATTTAGTTGCAAAAGTCATTTCTCACTTGCTTGCTTCCAATCAAAATTGAAAACCTTCATTGACCAATATGCTTGTTCTAGTTACAAAAGTAAATGATAAGCTTTACCATATACGAGTCGAAAGAATGTTGTTCTGATAGGTGTTTTAAAAGCAATTCGATAAGCTCATAAGGCATTATATAGGTTTAATGCCTAGTCCTTCCTAGAACTATTCACCATCTTTTCTAGAATTCATTTGAGTTCCTGGTTTAACTTCCACTTGTCCACTCATTTTGCGGATGATAAGGAGTGGCAACTTGATGGTGGACTCCGTATCTTTTTAGGAGAGTACTAAAAGATCTGTTATGAAAATTTGTTCCCCTATCGGTTATTATTGGTCATGGCACTCCAAATCGGTTGAATATCAGCTTGATGAATTTCTATACAACTTTTCCATCAGTAGTTGGAGATGAAATAGCATTGGCCTAGGGAGATACGTAGTCCACTCCCATTAAAATGTATGTGTTTACTATAGAGGATAGGAAAGGACCTATAAAGTCGAAGTCCCACACATCGAAGACTTCGACTTCCAAAATGTTGGATAAAGGCGTCTCATCTCTTTTAGAGATGTTACCAACTCTTTGACAGGGATCACATTGTGCCACAAAATCTTGAGAACCTTAAATAGATATGGCCAATAGAATCCACATTCAAGTACTCGAGTCACTACTTTGTTTCCCCCATAATGACCAACATACTTTGCTTCGTTACATTGTGTTAATATATCCAACATCTCATTCTCTGGCACACATCTCCTCATCAGCCCATCAGTACAAGTTTTAAATAGGATTGGCTCATCCCACAAATATTAGGTGCATTCATACAAGAACTGTCTCCTTTATTGATATGACAGGTTAGGAGGGATCTTACCACCGACAAGAAATTTTGCAATATATGTGAACCCTGGTGTTGCCACGCTATCGAGAAGCATCAGATTTTCATCAGGGAATTTTTCGTTGATATCATCACTTATCTCACATTCCCCTCCTTCTAGCTATGATAAATGGCCCGTAACCATATTCTCTGCTCCCCTCTTATCTCTTATTTCTATATCAAACTCTTGTAAGAGTAACACCCCTAGAATAAGTCTCGACTTTGCATCCTTCTTAGCAAACAAATATTTAAATGCAACATGATATGTAAATACAACCACTTTAGAGCCAAAAAGGTATGAACAAATCTTATCACATGCATACACCACTGCAAGTAATTCTTTTTCTGTAGTGGTGTAGTTCGGTTGAGGTCCTACAAGTTTCTTGCTTGCGTAGTAAATTGCATGCAACTTTTTATCCTTTCTTTGACCCAGCATGCAACTTATATCTTGGTCGCTTGCATTGTACATGACCTCGAATGGGAGTGTACAATCAAGTAGCACTAAAATTGGGGCTAATGTTAGTGTCTCCTTTAATTGATTAAATGTATATGAATAGTTATTATCCAAAAAGATAGACATATCCATAAATAAAAAGTTTGTCAAGGGTCGTGCAATCTACGAGAAATCGTTAATAAAGCGACAGTAAAACCCAGCATGGCTAGTAATGCCTGCACACCCTTGACATTGATTGGAGTGGAAATTTTTTTATAACCTCCATCTTCTCTCTGTCCATTTTGAAGCTTTGGTGTGAAATTTTGTACCCGAGCACTATCCCCTCTTACACCATAAAAGTGGCACTTCTCCCAATTCAACACTAAATGTGATTTTTTACTTCTTCGGAGTACCTTATACAAATTGATCAGACAATTCTCAAAAGAGTCTTCAAAGACAGAGAAATCATTCATGAAGACCTCTATAATATCTTCAATCATGTTTGTAAAAATAGACTTCATACACCTTTGAAATATAGCTAGGGCATTGTATAACCCGAACGACATCCGTCTATATGCAAAGATATCATAAAGACATGCAAACGTGGTTTTTTCTTGATCCTTGGGGTAGATGAATATCAGATTATACCCCAAGTAACCATTTAAGAAGCAATAGAATGAGTGACCTGCCACTCTTTCTATCATTTGATCCACGAATGGGAGAGGGAAATGGTCCTTTTTAGTCACCTTATTAAGTTTGCGATAGGCAAAGAACACTCTCCATCTCGTGACTGTTCTTGTCAAAATTAGTTCTCCACTTTCACTTTCCATTACGGTCATTCCAACATTCTTTGGTACTCATTATACCGAGCTGACCCATTCGCTATCAGATATTGGATATATGATACCGCATCTAAAAGTTTTACTACATCCTTTTTGACCACTTCCTTTATGTGAGGCTTCAACCTATGTTGGTGTTCCCTCATAGCTTTGCTTCCTTCTTCAAGGTTTATCCTATACATACACACATTTGGGCTTACACCTTGAATGTCAAATAATTGCCATCTGATGGCCTTCATTCGCTTCCTAACAGTCTCAACCACCCTACTTTCTTGTTCTCCATCTAATTGGCTGAAATGATGATGGGTAGAGTTTGACCTCTACCTAGAAAGGTGTATCAGAGATGTGTGGGCAAAGGTTTAAGCTCTAGAGTTGGTGGTTTTTTTTTGTCGATGGTGGTATGATTGCTTCGATTCGCACTAATATTTCCTAATGAGTTTGCACACATGACTCCCTCATTTCAACATCTCCTTCAGACTTAGCTTCGTTCGCCTTTTCAGCTTCATTGTCTACCTCCACTTTTACTGATTTAACTTCTGCAAAGCAGCTTCTTACTTGTTCTTACAAACCTTCATCTGTAACTTCAATCTTTATGCAAGCAATGCATTCCTTCGGACTCTTCAATGCCTTGTTCATGTTGAATTCCATTTGATCTTTATCAATCCAGAGGGTCAATATACCTTCATGAACATCAATCAATGCTTTACCTATGTTCATGACAGGTCGTCCAAGAATTAGTGGATAGTTCTTATCTTCTTCGAAATCAAGAACAAGTCCATAAGACTAATGAACTTGTCCACTTGTATTAAAACATCTTCCACACTCCAAATGGTCTTTTAATAGATTGTTCAGCTAGTTGAATTAGCATCGTAGTTGGCTTGACCTCACCAATCCCCAATTTTTAGAATATCGACAAAAGCTTAAGATTAATGCTTACTCCTAAATCACATAGGTATTTTTCAAACTCAAATTCACTAACCACATAGGGTATTGTGAAACTCCTTGGATCCTTTAGCTTAGAAGGCATTTGATTGGTGACTATGGAACTACAGTTGCCAGGTAAGGTTAATGTTTGGTTCTCTTCCCAATTATGCTTCTTTGATAATATATACTTAAAAAACATAGCATATTTAGGAATTTATTCTAAAGGCTCTACAAATGAAATATTTATTTGCAAATTCTTCAATTTCTCTACGAACTTTGCAAATTATGCATGTAATTTTCTCTTATGGAGTCATTGGGGGGATGGAAATTTGTGTGGATATGGTGGAGGGGTAACGTATAGAGGGTATTCGCTCATGTCCATGTCTTTCTCTTTTTACTTGTCTTTCTCTACAAAGTGGTGTCCACTTTTTGAATTGGTGGTTTGTTCGAGTTCCTTCCCAATTCGTAACATAATAGCTTATAGTTGCTCCCTTGGGTTTGATTTCGTATTACTTAGGAGGCTTCCTACACTTCGTGCAGATAATGCATTCGTCACTTGGCTCATTTGAACCTCTAAATCGTGGATGGAAAAGATGTGGTTCTTTGTTACTTATTAAGTATGTTCTTCTAACCTCTTATGAGTGTCATCCATGTTTCCAAGTTTGTCCAAACTTTTATCTAATTTAGAGTCCATGGAATTTGGTTTCTCCTATTGCAAACCAAGTGGTCTTTGAGGTCAGAATTGACCTCCTGCATTATTCGGCCAAGAGAAGTTTGGTTGATTTTTCCACCCAGGGTTATATGTGTTTGAGTAGGGTTGTCACCCCCCCCCCCTTGACCAAATTATGCTCCCATATAGTTAACTTGCTCTTATTGACGGTCTTTCATTATAAAGCAATCAATGGTGTTATGGTAATTTTGTACACACAACTCACATCTTTGCTGAATAGTTTTCACAAAAGTTGAGAAAGAGGCTTTCATATTTTTTAGTTGTTGGGTCAAATTATCAACCTTAGCTTGCATTTCAGTGATTGGGTATAGCTAAAGCTCCCTTTTGCTTGTAGAGGGTAGTATGTTGTCTACTCATGTCCATTGTCCAAAGACAACTATTACTAGCCATTTCCTCCAACAATTTTTCTGCTTCATCCACCATCTTCCTCATCAAAGATCCTCTTGATGCTGCATCAATGGTGTCTCAAGTAGGTGAGTTCACTGCATTATAGAAAGTTTACAAAAGGAACTCCTTAGGTAGGTTGTGGTGAGGGCACCTCCTTTGCAAATCGTTGTACTTTTCCCAAGCCTCATAAAGTGACTCCCCATCACTTTGTTGAAAGTTTATGATTTCCTTGATTATCTTTGTAGTCTTCGTGAGGGGGAAATACTTATCTAAGAACGCTCGTACTAATTGTTCCCAAGTTGTAACATTCACAGGGCTTAGTGAGTGGTACCATACCTTAACTCTATCCCTTAGTGTGAAAGGCAAGAGCCTCATCTTAACGGCATCTTTCGACATCCTATAATATCAGAAAGTATCACAAATTTCTAAGAAATTGACTATATAAGCGTTAGGATCCTCATTAATTAATCTGGATAATTGGACATTAGTTTGCAGTATGTTTAATGAAGCTGGTTTTGTTTCAAACAAAGCTGCTTGAACAAGTGGTTTAGCAACACCTTGACTGGTCACATTGAACCACAGTCTCATGAATTCTATGAGGGTCCACGATTGATTCCCTTGGTCCCCTCCTTTTTGAAACTCTTGATGAAATTCCCTTACTATGGTTTCTTTGGGATTCTCTCTTCTTCACGTCTATATCTTCGGATTGCTCGCTCTAGATCGGCGATGTCAAGCTTTAAAGTTTCAACCATACAACTTGAACTCCTAGTAACTCTTGTGTTCATGCAATTGCATGGACAAAAAGTAGGGAAAACTCTTGAGATTAAATGAATTAAACTAATCCTACTAACTCCCTTGCAACGGCGCCAAAAATTTGATCCAGTGGGTAAGCTTTACAATTTCTTATCCCTCAATATACTGTAAGTGCACTGGTGGTGAGTGTAGTATATGAGGTGTCGATCCCTTAAGGAGTTGGTAAACTAATCGAATTCTAAGTTATCTAAGGCCTAAAGGATAATTAAAATGAAACAAAAAACTAAACAGAAAATTAAATAAGTGAATGTAGATTGATTGAAAATGAAATTGTAAAATTAACATAAAGAAATCAAAATTGAGCACCAACAATGAACAATAAAAATCACATAAGGAAGATTAGCTGATTATGAGAAGGGAGATTTATCCTATCATCAAATGCTAACATGATTACTTTTGAGTTAATTCGGTATCGGTCCTAAATTTTCGAAGGGTGGATTACTGTCTCTCGAGTTATAATAATTAAACCTTAAATCATAAACCTTAATTGAATTATGGAATTAGCAATCACTCAATTAACAAAAAGCCCACACATCCAATTAGATCTTAAGCCCTCTAATAGACTATCAGGTTTTTACACGAGATCTCTCTTTATATAAATTACTGATTTGATTATTTGCGTGATCTCTTAGATTATTTAACTCTCATTACCCAGTCTAATTGTTTTTCTATCGGTTAACTCTCTTGATTTGTTACCGAAGCATGCAAATGCAACGGATAATTACAATACCCAATGTATTAACATCAAAAGAAATCACATTAACATTTATTCAAGAACAAATCCCTAAATTAGTTTAGAACATCATCATCAAAGCTAAATCCATCTCATACATTCAAAAGAAAGAATAAAAAAGATGAAATAAAAATGTCACTTGGAAGGAATCGAGATGGACAGGGAAGAAAGCAACCAAAGTAGCCCATCTTCTTTCCTTTTCCTCTCTCTTCTTCTCTCCTCTTCTTCTCCTTTCTTGGATCTTTCTCAATGTAGCAAAATAGAGGCTCCCATTCTAGGATTTCTTCTCTTCTCTTTTATAGTCTTTTCTATTTAGGGTAAAAACTAGGTTTAACCTAAGCCCAAAAGTCTGAAATATCCCTCAAAAAGTTTAGTTTAGAAGCTAGTCCACGTCTATTGTCGCACAAGTCATGATCGTGGCATTTAAAAATTACATCTTTCACGATCGTGGCTTTCAGGGCCACAATCTTGCGTTCTTTACTTGCTTTTGTCACGATTGTGGCCTAGGTCCTCCTCTGAGCTTCCTAGGTCCTCCTCTGAGCTTCCTCCAAATCTTCTCCGTTATTCGATATCTGCTCTTAAATACTAACAAACACATCACTGCATCTCAAACACACAACATTAAAGCTCAATAGCATGCTTTAACCTACATAACACTCAAAACACAAATATCTAACCAACCAACACAATTCTAAACCTAAACATGATATCTAACCAACCAACACAATTCTAAACCTAAACATGAACCAATAAATTAATTATCAAACAAAAACATACTAAAATGCCTTTTAAAACATCATACATCCTATAACTATCAAGTGATCAATATTTGATTTATCTCCTAAAAGTAATTAGGAAGAATTTTTTATTGCTCTCGATTATAATTGACTTGGGAAATCCTTGGCCAAGGTAGAATGATGCTTTATAATTAGTTTACAAATGCCATTAATTGAATTAATTACTAATGATAAAGAACTAACATGAACTCAAAATAGAGTAGTCATTAATTACATGTTCTATGTCTAATTGGAACATTGTATGATAAAAAGATTGAATTAGATAAAAAATATTGCATGGAAAGGTTAGTCAAAACTATTTTAACATTCCTAAATATTTGGATGGTCATGATGTTTAAATAAAAGTCAATCTTGATCTATAGATATAACTTGTTTAATTAGAGAATTATTAATTTATCTAATCCTAAATATGACACTACAAGTGTTAAGACATTTAGTGACAACTTTTTTGTGAATAATTATCATTTCGTCACAGATATGAGGTTTTTTGTGACAAAATAATTGATTGACACTATTGTTCTATGATGATTTATTTTCTTATCACTAATACAATGGTAATTTTGACAATTTAGTATCTTTTACAATTAAATTATCAATATTAATATATTAATAGTGTCAAATGTCTTTTATCACTAAGTTCTGTTACTAAAAAGCATATGCAATTTCGCACTAAATTAATTTTGGCAGGAATGAATTGTAATTGTGACAAAACAATTTCCTGTTACATGATATTTTACCTTTTGTGATGAATACTTTTGTCAATAAAAATTCAATTAGTTATTGACTATTTAATATTGTCACAAAAATGGAACTATCACTATGGTCACTACTATTCGTAATTTTTGTAATAAGAATATTGTTGTCACTTGATCATCAACTTTCTGTTACAAAGGTTATTATTAATATAAACGTAACAAATTAATGATAACTATTTGCTGTTATAATAACATATTAAAATTATGCACTCTAATGATTAATTTTGTCATTATTGTACAAATTTTAAGAACTAGAAACTACTTATCATGATTTTTTCTATAATATTTTTATTTGCAAACAAATTTAAATATTTTCTTGTAAAATATTCAAAATATATATATTGGTGATCCAAAAATAATAATTTACATATCAATAGATATTTGCTAAATATGACTTTGAAATTTCACCAAAACAAAAATCAAAATAATTAAATGGTTAAATATAATGATAATCTTATTCCAAAATATTAAGCAAAACTCTTAACCTATTCAAAATTTAAAAATAAAGTTCTTACCAATGCTCAATCATTGTCATAATCGACTTCCTCATCTTTACTTACTAAATTTGTCTCATCATCATTCATAAAAATAAATAATTAAAATAATATTGATTTAATTCAAATTTTGATTATATCAAAATTGAGCTGTCAAGTCAAGCCCTGATCATCTTTCAATTAGGTATGGTTTTAAATGCGTCATATCATGTTTGGGTTTAAGTTGCATTATATTGTGAATGTGTTTTCTTTATTGTAAATATAATCATAATTATAATTGTGTTGTTCATAATAATAATTACTATTATTTGCAATTGGAATATAATGTAAATATAATCATAATTATAATTGTGTTGTTCATAATAATAATAATTATTATTTACAATTGGAATATAATTTACATTTCATGATTTAAAAGTCTTCCATATGATAGTAGACTAAAATCCTTTTCTTTTAATATAGGAATAATTTTTATAAAAAGTAAAATCACAAGCTTTGGAGAAGCTATCCTTTTGAAAGGAGAAAAAATACATTAGAATTTAAAGAATTTATATATTGAATTTATTTTTAAGTTATTTATTTTAAATATGTAATAAATTAAATGTATATTAAATATGTGATTCATAGAATCTTGAAGGAAAGTTCATGAGCAATCTAACTTTAACGTACAGTTAAAATTGTGGACACGAACTGCGAAAAGCAATGAAAGCTTGATCAAAATTCTAAATTTGAAATTGACCAATCGGAAGTTGATATCGCAGGAAAAAAGATTAACATGACCACACTAAAGTTTATGATTTTTTCAACGCAGTCTAAACTAAGGTTTCAATCAAAATGGTGACATATTAATATATTTATAGCTAATACGAAAACATTACGGAGCCATAATCAACTACGCATAGACAAACATCGAGTACTAGGTGCCAAACTTGATTCGACTATCTCATCTAAATTGTCTTCTTACTTTGCATTCATAGATGTTGGTATATTTTTATTCTCTAATAAAGCTTTATGATATTCGTACTGAACTAGAATATCATACATCTTGATTTGCCATAAGTTAAAGTTAGAATTATGATCAAATTTCTTAATCTCGAATTTGGTTACCATTATAAACTAACTATTTCTAGCTTTAATATCAATTTATTATAAATCAAGATAATTAAAATAATAAGAAAAACAAGAAGAAAAACTTGAAAGCAAAATTTATATGGTTTGAATTTAAGCCTATGTCCACATTCAAAGGAGAAAGCAAAAAATTTAGTAAAAAGAAAATATAATAATTATACTAAGAAATATCTTTCAAATTTAAAGCTCATAAATACTTAAAACTCATAATTTTCAAGACATTCACAAATATAACTCATAAAATACAATGAAATATTATGTATTATTTAGTATTCATAATTCTTACAAAATTAGTTTCTTTGAAAGACAAAATAAATTAAGCAAGTAAAAAGATAAATTAATAGCTTTAAATGTTCTTGATGGCTAAGAATATGAGTGGTCGAATGTTATGCCTCTGGCTGGTTAAGCATTATGCTTTATCTCTAAGTATGGCAAGTGAAAAACCACTTCACATTATTCAATTCCCTGATGAAGCTTATGTCTCTCAATTGGTATTTTGCTCTTTTGCTCCATCTACGACCTTGAAATCTACGACCTCATCGAGAAGGAAAAACGCCAACAATGCCTACGAATTGAGCTCATCGCCTCTGAGAACTTCAACTCCATCATCATCGAAGCCCTCTGCAGTGCCCATATAAACAAGTACTCTAAGGGCATGCCCGACAACCACTACTATGGAGGCAACGAGTTCATCGACGAAATAGAAAATCTCTATCGTTCACACGCTCTCTAGGCCTTCCACCTCAACCCCACAAAGTTGGGCGTTAATATCCAGCCCTACTTCTGCTCTCTGGCCAACTTCACTGTCTACACAGTGATGCTTTAGCCCCACGATCGGATCATGGGATTGGACTTGCCTTCCGATGGACATTTGACTCATGGGTATTACACCTTCAGTAGGAAGAAGATCTTGGCGACTTCGATTTACTTTGAGAGTTTGCCTTATAAGGTGAATTCGCAAACTGGGTATCTTGATTATGAGAAGTTGGACGAAAAGGCCTTGGATTTCAGGCTTAAGCTGATTATTTTTGGTGGTAGTGCATACTCGAGGGATTGGGATTATGCCAAGTTTAAGTCTGTTGCTAATAAATGTGGTGCTCTGTTGCTTCGTGATATGGCTAACGTTTGTGGCCTCGGTGCTGCCCAGGCATAGTTTTTGCTTTGATCTCACATGTCATATTTTTCCTGTTTTTATTGGATTTGTTGAGGAAGTTGAAGTCGGAAAGATTGGATTTTGATTTCACATTGTCTTTGTTTTGCAATTTTTTCAACTTACATGCATGATATGTGAAAGTAAAAATCAAAATTATGTATCCTTGGATCCTTGGGTAAGCAGATCTTTGTTTGGAAGCTTATTGTTTCCGGTAATATTTACTTGATCACTTTTTTGTTCCTTATGATCTGATCCATTAAAAGATCTAGCTTTATTGACAAGTTCATTGATGTATGGATTAAATGTTAATCTATTTTTTCTTGTTCACAGGGCATTGTATTTTCCAACCTTTTAATTTTTTTGAGCTGTTCAAGTATGCAATCGAGTTGAATCTGATTGTTGCTCATCTTTCTTTTAAGTGAATCTCTATTTCTGTTCCTGATTCTGTTTCCGTTGTTTATTTTGCTTCATTTTGTACTTTTTGTTATTGATAGATGTGAATTAGGTCTGATCCATATACTTGTCTTCCTTGGTATGGTGTTTTAAACTTCTATCTTTATGGTATTAGTAGATCTAGATCTCGGATATTGTACTCTTGTTTACATGTGCCATAATACATCATTTGATGCTTGGGAATTCGTTTCCAACCGTGAAGTTACGAAACTGAAATTGTCATATTCATTTCTCACTTCATTTTCAACATTAAAAAACGTTAAGATCTGGGTCTAAATACATGTTTCTTTTTTCTTTATATTTAGGAAACTGCATATTCCAGTCATTTGGTTGTAGAAATAATTGTGTGATCTAGGGGCTGAGGATCTATTGCCAGGGTCCTACATGTCATTAACAGGTTGGGTTCATGCCTAGAGCTGGAAGACCTCCCTTTATGTACATGATACGTTGTTTCCTTGTTTCTTTCCTATTTTCAAAGCCTAAGCCTAATCACTATGTATTGGTACAATAAAATAATCGACATTATCATTTGGACCAAAGCTATCTTAAAAGTAAAGATTGCCTAAAGGATATGGAGGAAGTTGATTGACAATGATTGATTAAGAATAAATAGGAGACTACAAATTTTAAGGTACTTTTAAAATTTAAGTACTTTAACTTTATTTTGTTAGTTATTTTCATTTATTAAAAATAAATTGTTTATCAATGTATGAGTAAAGTAGAAGAAACACAAGTAATAGGGGAAATCAATAGATGAAACCAATTTTTGGTACAAAATCGATTGTGCAGATTGCATATGGGATGGTAAAATAAAATTTTATTTACTTAAAATTAAAATTATATTTTCTTTAAAAAATCAAGTTTCAATTAATCACTAATTTTCTGTCTTTTCCTTTTTATTTTTTAGAAAGATAATTCCAATGAGTGGCCCGATGCAGTTAAAATTTGGAATGTATCGCGACAAAAGTCAAATGGAACTTGATCTACTCCAAATAGAGAAGAAATAATGGTATGGAAGTTATAGTCAAATTATACTTTTTTGAAAATTTTAAAATTACTTTACTAAATTTTCAAATTCTATCTAAATATGCTGAATAACTGTTAAGAAGAGGGAGAGAAAAACAAAGAAAAGATTTCATCTACACTTCTACGAAGAGGGAGAGAAAAACAAAGAAAAGATTTCATCTATACCTTTACAACTTGTTGAGCATTTTAGTCTTGTCCTAGAAAGAAAAGGCAAGCTTTTGACGTGATTTAGGTGTTAAAGGAATAATATCTAAGTCTTGAAAAAATCAAATTCTAGCAACAGCTGAGGCTACAAACAAATGTGTAAATGATTTAGATGATAAAGTTGCAAGACTTACTGAAGTCACAAAAACACAAAATGAAAAGATTCAAGCTCAAAATGCGAATATTCAAGCTCAAGATGTAACTATTGAGAAGCAAGTAATGGAAATGAAACAAATTTCAGTAGTTTTTGCAGATTTGGCAAATAGTTAGTATCACTTCTTACCATTATCATTATGTAAAATGTTAGTACTAAATTTATAGCTTAATATTTTATAAAATAATTAATTAATTCTATTTTTATTTATTTTGTAGAAAACCAAATCAATAGTGAATTTCATCTAGAAGAATAGCCACGAAAATTTACTTTGGAGAGTTTTAACTTAAATTAGTACGTAGTAGTTTGCGAAAATTGTAATAAATATAATTGTCTTGGATATTAAAATTTTCAATTTTTTATATTGGAAATTAGCATTTTATACATTTTTGGTAATTTTATATATTTTATATATACTAATAATTTTTATGTACTTGTGTGACAATATCTTGACATTAAAAAATCGTATCATTTGTGATAACTTTTATTTTATGGCCACCAATGCAAAATTAAATTTATATAGTTAACAATATTATTTTTGATGAACACGAACACATTAGTAATAAATTTATTGTAACATATAGTCTTTTTTTTAGTAATAACATTATTGTAACATTTAATTTTCATACTTGTGATGAAATCTGTTAGACAATATAGTCACTGACGTAAATTTTTTTACCACTAATGCAATTCCATTGTTGAACTGATAGTTTTATTTGTGACAAGAATAAACACGTTAGTTACAATTTTTTTATGAGAACAATTTTTCTTTTTTGTGATAAAATGATGTTGACATTTTTCCTTAAAAATATCAGTAACCAAAAAGTAATGGACATTGATAAAAAAAATGAGTGACAAATATTTTCTTACCATTTTCAGTCATTTTAGTGGCAATATTGTTTTCACAATAAAATGAAGTAATGTTACGACTTTATTCGTTACTAATTTATTGTTTGTGTCGACAAACTTATCATAAATATATAAAGTTACTATGACTATATAGGTTTGTCACAAATTCCATATTTTTTAGTGTCAACACTTCTATTACAAAAGTGTTGCATAATTGTGATCATTTTTCTAAATTAGTCACTATTTCATTAGTGATTGAGATATTTATGATAGGACACTATTGATAGCAGTGACTAATATTACTACTTTTAGTTACAACTTTGCTTTCACTAAAAATACAATTTCTTGTAGTGCGATTTATGGTTATAATTTGCATCCATTGTCAACATATTCGGAAACTTAATTGGTCACACACAAAGAATGAGTTGAAGAGAGAAAAATGTTTTAATCAAGTTAGACTTGACTGTAAATTTTAAAAAGCTTTATGATTAAATGTGAGATATTTTATAAATAAGGATTAATATGATATATTAGATCTTATTTGGGCATAGTTGGTATTTAATTAGAATTATTTGTAATTCTATTGAAAACTTGTTATAAATAAGCTTAAGCTCTAAGGGAGCTAACACTCCTTCCCTAACTCTCTTTGTAATAGTTACATAGTTCTTTCAACATTTCATATGGATACTATTAGAGGTTGAACATTTGTATAACTACAATGGTTGAGATGAGTAGATTTCGAAAATGATTCAAGAGATATGACAAGAGAAGGATCAGGTTTTAGAATAATGTATGGATTATGATTCATGTTTTATTACAATTTATGTATTAATCATTTTATAGAATTTTAAGTACTCTTGGATTTCAGGAAATCAAATACAAAAGTTCCACAATTATTCTCCTATGCATGAGATTAGATCCTACTTTAATTTCCCAACAGTGGTATCAAAGCCATCTTAATTCTATAACTTGAGTAAAATGTTTGATTGTTTTTAATCTTGAATTATGAAATTCAAATAATAAAATTTATATAATATATTAAGATTGAATTAATATTATTTGAAAAGTTCACATTTAAAGTTTTGAAATCGTAAATTCAATTTAGAATTGAAATTACAGTGAGATTGTAATTAGAAATCCAAAAAGTCAAACCAGAAATATTAAGAGTTAATATAACATTAAACGTAAAATCTAGAAATTTGAAATTATTTGTAAACCAAAAGTCCAGAAACATAAAAGCCTTGAGATCTAGAATATTGAACCACTTAAATCAAATTTGATTTAATTAAACCAAAGTTTGTGTTAGAGAAGCTCAACTGTGTGGAAGTTATTCTGTTCTTTGTGGTTGTGTTTTGGTGACTCTTGGTTATGGCTAACTGTTAGCCCCTTAACACATGAAAGCACTTTATAGCTAACCTGAGACAAACCTTGGGTGGAATGTGAAAGCTCCAAGGTGACCTAGCACGTTAGATCAAGCATGGTGTGAGTTTTGGTAGAGTTTCGGACCGTGTATGAGTTGACAAGGCTATGGCTAAGTTCTTGATTGACTAAGGACTTAGTGGGTGCTCAAATGGACGAACCATGGCTAGTGGACATGACATGGGTAAGCATTGGATCGGACCTGTTGGACCCCGTTTCCGGAGTCCAACTTAGAGGTCATATCACAACTGTTAGACCCCGTTTTCGGAGTCTAACTCCTACTTGCTCTGATACCACAACTGTTGGGTCCACTTTCTGAAGCCCAACTATTTGGAATCATATATCGTGGGCGTAATCCAAGAAAGAACACCTTAACCATTATTAATTCATCTTCATACTTTTATATCATAACATATCTTACTTATATGTCACCACAATTCCTATTCAAAATTC
>JAOQMS010000005.1:40992374-41014841 GCA_027563885.1 Erythroxylum longipes | reverse complement strand
GTGGATGATCTATCGAATGTCAATGATTAATCTCATCATAGCAATGGTGCAAATATCCTTAGACTTGAGGTATTCAAAGATATCTTGGATATAAATCCTGTGCTTTGACACCATTCCTTGTTATCTCATGACGAGGTTGCTCTTAAGGTGGTGATTAGGTACAACTATTTATATTCAAAGGTAATTAGGTAGCCAATAAAGGATTTACCACTCCTGATAAAAAGAGATGATACCCATGCCCTCTTGTTGGGGTCATTACTCAGGAGTTTCTGGCCAGAGCAAGTATTTGTCATAAAGAGGGTCTTCAATGACACATAAGAGTATTGAGATCCTAGGACAAGAACTAACGTCACTTGGACTAGATGTGACATAGTCCATCTAGTGGAAGTTGACACATATCTCATACTCTGAAACAAGTGCGGTATAGTATAATGAAAGGACGAATTGCACAGTAATTATCTATGGAAAGGTTCATAAGTTGGATAATTAACTATCAAAGAGTTTGTGTATTAATCCACTTATATTCTGGCAAATAGGCATCATGAAATCCTTTATGATGTGTTTGAATTAAGAGTTAATTCAAGTGCCTAAAATAGTCGGGAACCTAAGGGTCACATACATAAAAGATCAGATGAAAAACAAGTGTATATGGACTACTTTAAGCAGGCCACGATCGTGCCTTATAGGGCCACGATCGTGGCCTGAGGTGAGGCATGCCACGATTACGATTGTGACAGAAGCTGCGAAGTGATATATAAGTGAGTTCTTCACTTATGTGCACGAGGTTCCTTCACTTCTTACACACTTAAGTTATAAAGAAAGAGTTCTAAAAGTTTTTTAGAGAGAGTGAGAAGAGTTCTTGAGTTATCTTTATGCAATTTATGCAAATGATGTATAAATCAACATGCATGCAAGATAACCTTGATCTATCTTCTATCATATTGAACATCTACTTGAATTCATCAAGTTTGGTGTTCTAAAACCCTTACACATTATTTCATCTTCCTTCTTTGCATGTTCTTGGGTGATCAAGGAAGGGTTTGGAGTTTGCAACAACCCAAACAAGGAGAAGAAACAAGAAAGGAGGAGATGCATAAGGTAAAAAGTTTTGTTATTTCATGTTCTTTATATATCCTTACATGCATGTGAGATTCTGTGATTTTCAGGTTGTCATTCCAACACTTCCGCTACATCCGCATGCATGTGATACATGCAACCATGGAAAATAACAATAATTACCTATAAGTCAACTTGAGTATTTGTTATTGTGATGCCTATATAAATGCAATATCCAATTATATAGATACTAGTCTATGAGCTATGAAACACTACATCCATTTATAATGTTTCTTCCATAATTGAGTGCATGTTTTGTGAAATTTCATGATTGATATTTGGATTATGTGTGGAAGTATTTAATTGTGAATGTGGAGCAGGAAGAAATTTGTAGGACGTGCCATCTGATGGTTATTCATCATGAACATGTGCGTACCGGTTTAATTACGAGAGATGATTATGATATGATATTGAGATACAATACGGACCAATCCTAATTGATGCTTGGCTGCTAATCAAGTCCTTGTTTGATATGTATATTATCGATGTGATTATGATTTTGGACATATTAAGTGGGGGCTGGTCTATTAGCGATGCTTGACTCCTCACAACTCCTTTGGACTGAGAGAGCCTTACGACTATATGAGTATAAGTGTATGGCTAGTTTGTTGTTGACATTTAGCTCCCTGCAGTCATTTAAGGTGTAGTATTGTGAGGATTTACCCATAGAGACTAGGTTCCTACAAATATTCCTTTTTTACAATTTATTATGTATTGCAGGTGATTTGTCATGCATCATATATGTGTGTTCATACTAATATAAATTGTATATTTTGTGAACATTCGTTGGTTGTCATAGGGCGATATAGACTTAATTAGTAAGGTCTGACTCGCCTTAACTCTACTTTTCAGGTCAACTACCACCAGTTTGGCAATAGTGACTTTAAGGATTGCTAGCTGCAACATATTTACTTTTATGTACTTTTTCAATCTTTTTCACTTATACTTTAGCATTTGTAGTGATATGATTAATTATGTTGAAAATGTTTCTTTTAAAGTAATCTAATAGTATTGTACTTTACAATGTTTGTACTTACACGTGCCCATGTTTTTATTTATTTTTTGAGATTTTTACATTTATCTCTGTTACTAGTGGTCAGACTTACATGTGATACAATGGCTTCAATTTTTAGATTTCACGTGCCAATTCGAGTTATGACATAAACACAGAGAGGAAGAGAGATATTCAGTTAAAAAGGAAGAAGAGAGAAAACAAAGAGATTGCATCAAAAGATCACCAGAGGAGAATACTATTTTATATTCACAAATGTTTATTTATTATTCTTGATATTTGATTCCAAGTTATATCTACACTCTTAAAAATAAAATTTTAAGATTATTTAAATTTTATTCCAGCTTTTTATTTCCTATTTTATCTATTTCCAATAACTAAACAAACGAAAATTAGAAAATTAAGGTTGCATTCACATTCTTATCTCTTCATTAAGGGATATGAAATTAAGTATAAAAGACTAAGATGGACAATAGGTTGAGCAAGGTTTATTTAATTTTTGTACACAAGTGCATTTTAAACTTCAACACTTACAATAAAATACAATTTGAAACTTAATATTTTGAAGAGCTCAAAATTGAACTTTAATATTTTCAAAACATTCGGAGTACATCCTAAGTAGACAGAAAATTTGACGAGATTAACTTCAGGTTAGTTAAATACTACATCAATGTTGATATTATTTGTATTTTTAAATAAAAAGTGAGCTTTACTATCACGTAATTATTTTTTTAAAATTAAACATAAATAGGCATTGTTCGTGGCGGAGAACTCATTTTTATATTTTTTAGATTATGGATCCTACTTATCAAATGATAGTGAGATTCACTTTCTGTTAAAATAAAAAATAATATCACGTCAATATTAATAATATTACATTTAACTGAAAAAATAATATTACATTTAACTAAAAAAATTTAATTCCGTTAAATTTTTTACCCACTTAGGGTCTGTTTTGAATGTTTTAAAATGTTATGATTTGTTATATATTCTGTTGTAAATATTGAGATTCAAAATGTACTTTTCATATTTAATTTTTTATTGGATTATGCATATAATAATATTATAGAAAACACAAAATTCTTATTTTTCTTAAAATTTTAAGTGAGTGAATTTCCAATTAGAAATTGAGCTATTTCTATTTGTTTTTAGGCAAAGATTAAAAACAATGGTAGAAAGTAAAAATAATCCACTGCAAGGGGACCAAACACCAAATATAAAAAGAAACCGAAACGGAGAGGGCCTTTAAGACAAACCATCCAAATATGTTCGAAAAATTTGACCGTTGGGGCCCGTTGCGAACACAAACAACGGTTAAGAAAAATCGCCGCCCCCACAAACTTGCTCGTCTCTTTGTATCGTCAACTTCCTGAAGAAAGGAACACAGCACAACAAAAACAGAGCAAGTCGCACACTCTAACCAATATGGGCTGTGCTTCTTCCAAGCTCTTGAAGAAGGAGTTTCACCGGGATATCCTCCTCAACAATAATGGTGACTACGTTAACCACGTCGTCTCTCTCACTTCCTCAACCTATGGTGCTCTCAAACTCGACAGCAATGAACGACAACGACATTTGAAAGTTCAACAAGTAGAAAAAGAAATGCCCATTAAGGACATTGCTGAAGAGATGAAGAGAAAGCAACGGAGGTCTCCTCCTAGAGATGAGCCAGAGGTGATTGACGCTTGTGAACTCATGGGTGATCTTGAAGAGGTTGTGCCCGTTTCGAGTCAGCTCAAGAAAAGCCCCAATACAAGAGCTTTAATTCGTGGGGTTGCTGAAATTGATGCCAGAAGTCCGTTGAAGTTCTTGAATCATATTGGTTCTCCCAGGAAAGTCAAAACCTTTGGTGGTAAAGAGAATAAGGTGAAGAGATTACCGGATTTTAGCCCCGCCCCGTTTTTGAAAGGGAAAAATTCTTCTGGGAATTCTAAGGCAGTGATGAGATTAAGCTATCCTATGAAAGCATCTACTCCAGTTGGACCCAAACTCGAGCCTTTTAGTGGCGATTCTGGTGTTTCTTCCAGGAGTAGAAGTTTTAGTCCTTTGTTTGATCCGGAACTTGTTGCGTTGTACGAGAAAGAGTTGTTTGACGAAGGAGAGCAGATTAAACGGATAATTTCTGCTCCTCCTAGATCCCAAACGTTAAAGAACTCGCGAGACTTGGAGCTGATTCTCGAGTCTTTTGAGCAGAAATGCCCTCCTGGTGGGGAAAATGCAGTTGTTGTTTACACTACTACATTGAGAGGAATCAGAAAAACATTTGAGGATTGCAACACTGTTAGATCAATCATTGAGTCACATCGTATTCTCCTGATTGAGAGAGATGTTTCAATGGATTCTGGGTTTAAGGAAGAGTTAAGAGCGTTACTAGGAAAAAGGGAAGTGAAAGTTCCACTTTTGTTTGTTAAGGGGAGGTTGATAGGAGGTGCTGATCAGGTGGTGAAGTTGGAGGAAGAAGGCAAATTGGGAATTTTATTTGATGGAGTCCCAAGAGGCCTCAACGGAGATTGTGAAGGTTGTGCTGGAGTCAGGTTTTTGATGTGCATGAAGTGCAATGGAAGTTGCAAAATGCTGGACGTGGAGAGAAAGAAGATGATGAAATGTGATCAGTGCAACGAGAATGGTTTGATACAATGCCCTCTCTGTTGTTGATTTAGTGATATTTCTCTCAATGGTTCTTTGATTCGTTTGATAATGTAGGCTTTTATTCTTGCCATTCCTTGTGAGGAATGCAACAATTAGTTGTTCTTGATGCTTGACTACTTGTTTACACGTACGTAAATTGAGGAACTAAAGTTGGTTTTAGGCCTCTTTTTTTTTTTTGCTTTCATAAATTTAACTCTTAGCTCTTCTCGAAGGCTATGGCAAGATTTGACACATCAAATGTTTGATTCGCCTGTTTATGTCCCTGATACCTCAGAGTTGATTCTTGATCAAGTATCTTAAACGAGAGAGAGAGAGGTTTCGGCTATGAGAAATTGTTGTTGTGTTAATGGTATACTTCTAATTGTCTCTGTTAAAATTTCTCTTACTCCAAATCGAGAAGATGGAAATTGTCACAAGACGTGTAATGTTAGTAAATTGGTAATCTATTGAAGGGTAGGAAAATAATTGGTTGAAACTAAACTACTCTAAAAATCTGATCACAATACTGCCCAACGCATCAACCAAAAAATCACGTGTAAACATGTTCATGAATCTGAGCAATCAACACCTTACTGAGCCCACATGAAATAGCACTTAGTTAGGCTTTCGGCATCATAGACGGTAAACAGTTATATGCCAAACCCTTGCACATTTCCGCACTGTATTAGTATGGCAATAGTTTACTGATAAAACTATTCTATGATCAATTTCTAAGAATGGTCTGAGGATAGTGATTTCAGAATTTTCGTTGTGATTCAGATTCAGAAAATAGTTGTCCGTTTGTCGATTTTGTTTCAGTGAAGAAGCCCGTCGGAATACTTTATGTGAAAAGATCGCCTGATCCATAACGTCAAGCTAATCTTGAGCAACAGTAAAGAATTTTAATCTCGAATGAATTGAGAGCTTCAAGCTTATCAAGGATCATGCCACTCGAGTCCGTCACCTAGAAACCATATGACCTGGACAAAACATCCCCATAAAAATCCAGAGTTGGGGATCAAAAACCACTTACCGAACAATTTGTGCAAACAATAGTTTTGGCTTTCACCCAACTAGAATTGATTTAAAGCGTAAAGCTTAAGAGGTACAAGATTAGAACGTTGATTGAACTCTTTAGGAAAGTCAAATTTCAACATAAATGGGAGGTGGTGAAGCTATGCAATAACAAAGCAACCATTAGGAATTGAATTGGAAATACACATTTAAATCATAATCAGAAAATGTACCCTGGTACTAGATGGACGAAACAGACAAGTCTGTTTTATATTGATCATCCTTGACAGTAACCATCAAACTCTAGCTTCAAAGCTCAAATAACACACATAGCTGCAAGAAAGCCATTTTATGTAGTGCATCCTTTTTCTTGCTCGTGGATGCGTTACTTTCAGTTGCTAGCCATTCAGCTATTGGGCTTCTTCTTGCTTGCTTGAGAGCAGGCAAAGTTTTCTTCTCTTCAATCACCAGATAACTAAAGTCAATCAGAAGCTTTCCTCTATATCTATGCCCTTCCAGCACTTAGTATGGATTATATCGGCTGCGACCTCGGCTACTATCATTTCCACGTCTTCCACCACTTGAGCTGCCAGAACCACCCGATCTGCCACCACGATGGTGTGGTTGAGGGTGCGATTGCATTCCAGGTTGTTGCCTACAGATGATAAAACATTAAAAGAAGATTCCAGAAAATAGATAAGGACAACTTCCAACTGACAATCATTCATAAGTGCAAAAGAACAAAACAAATAGCAGCATTTTTGCATGAAAGTCTACTAGCCAGTAAATCAGAGTTTATACACCCCATTATCAGCTGTAAAGAAATTACATTATTGTCAAAGAAGCCCAAGCATCGTGCTTCATATGCTTGGGATGCATTAAGATTGAATTTTTCTCTCTCATGTTTCACAATTCAAGTTTTGGCAGCCTCATTTTTATCAGGAGGGAACTTCTAGTAATGGGGCTTAATCTTCATATTCCAGGTATGCCAAGCATCGCAAGTGATTAAAGACAAATAGGAACACAGCAATGAAATTAGAACTTACAAAACATATCCAATTCTTCCATCAGGTAAGAGCATCGGCATCATTGCCATCCCAGCAGGAGTTGGTCCACTTCTATAGATCATTGGCTGCAAAAATTTGCTTTTGTTAACAAAAATAATTTCAAGTGCAAAACTGAAGATTTTAAACATTCACAAAGATAAAACAATCAAAAGAACCAAACTCATTGTTTCAACAATGAAACAAACTTCTATAGATCTGGCATAAATAAATCATCTTACTTGTGCAAAGCCAGCAGTACCATATCCTCCACCCAGAGCACCATATGGATTATCAACTAAGCCATAGCCAAGGCGAGGTGGATAAGTTTGAGGCAAGACTGCCTTCTGTGAGTTTGTTCCACCGGAGGACTTCTGATCTGCTTGAGGCTTGGCAAGGGAACACTCTAAAACTTGACCTGCAAACAGCCAGTAAACAATTAGAATCAACAAATCAACTTATCCAAAGTGGACATGTTAAAACAGGAGAAGCAACCATCAATTTCGTATTTCTCTGTGTTCTTCAATGCTTTCATTGCACTTGACCTCTCAGCAAAGTGCACAAAACCAAATCTGCTCTCTTCATGTCCTGCTTTTGCAGGCGGAAGAACCACCTTTGTAACTTTTCCATGACGTTCAAACAACTGTTTTAAACGTTCCTGAGTAATATCTCTTGGCAAATTCTTCACATAAACTGCCTTAACCTGCATGAATTCACAAAATAAAACTCAAATAACTTCTCTAAGCTAAAATTTCTATGCATAAGATTTACAGTATACAAGAAGATATTGCAAAACTGTAAAGGAGACATCATAAAACAATCAACTCCAAATTATGATCTATCATTTGTCACAGGACGAGAAACATTTTTTTCTGGTTTCATTCATTGGGCCTAATGAGCCAAATATCCCCGAAACCTAAATCCCCCAACTAGATATTGCAAAACTGTAAAGGAGACATAATAAAACAATCAACTCCAAATTATGATCTATCATAGGACGAGAGACATTTTTTCTGGTTTCATTCATTGGGCCTAATGGGCCAAATATCCCCAAAACCTAAATCCCCCAACTATGTCAGTCAAGGCTCAAGCCTTGGTGCAGAGAAGTATAATAGCACTCACACTGAGCTAAACACTCAATGGCTTAGCTACACGATTCGTAACCATAACCAAGTCTATCAAGTAGATGAACATGCAAAATAACATCTGATGAAGTTATACGATCATACGTTAAGAACCAAAAGTAGTACATGAAAAAATAAGAATAGCATGTGTACTGACCACAAAGATTAACAAGAAGAACATGCTTCAAGCAAAAATGTTCTATGGAATTTCAGTTCCAACGGTAAATAATGGCAATTTTATAGGAGAAGAAAGATAGTGATATGAAATACCTGAGAGGCTGCAGAAGAACCTGCATTTTTAGGATCAGCCCAGCTCACAGTTGGAGAATTATCATCAAGTTTAAAATCTGGGGTTGACATCTTTTTTTTAGAGTATTCTGCACATGCATGATTATAATACTCAATGAAAGCAAACCCGCGATTACGACTGGAGTTTTGTGGATCCTATGAGAGTGAAAATATGGAACTCAGTAAAAATAAACCAAAAGAACAACTCAAGCTATTATTATAGTGCATGGTGCATCATTGCATACACAATATGAAAGTAGGGAATAGGGCAGCAAACGTACCTTCAATAGATCCAGAGAAATAACTCCTGGACCAATCTTGGAGACAACTTTCTTCATATCTTCCTCTCCCCAAGTCCTTGGAACATTACCAATAAATAATCGATGATTAACTTGAGACGTTGAACACTTTATCTTTTTACCCTGAAAAGGACAAATTTCAATTAAGAAAAACAAAAAACAACCAAGACTAAGATACTCCAAATTGGCCCAGAAATGCCCTGAAGATTTTTCAAACAGCATATAGAACCAACCAATAAATGCAAACCCACATCTAGTTTCTCAAGCATAAAACTAAGGTGATCCACAAAGCTAAGATCTTTTGTTAGAAAAGGAACCATAAAATGCTTACCTTGAATTCAGTGTTGTTCAACTCTTTGATGGCCTTTGAGGCCAATTCCTTTGTTCTGAAGGTTACAAAAGCATAGCCATTTGCATCAGTTGAATCTTTTCCCTTCATGATTCTTACCTGATGCCAATATGTAACCAAGTTTAGACTTTCTAAGTATGACAAGATAAATAAAGACAATCAATGGGACTGACCTCCACAACTTCTCCTATGGATGTACAAAAGTCCCTCAAATCCTCCACAGAAGAATCACGAGAAATGCCACCAAGGTACACCTCTGATCCGTGAGGGGGAAGCGCAAGAAGCTCTGCATGTATTTTCTCTTCATCTTCCTCCTCTTCAGCATCAGAGATCCTTTGAGTATCAGCCTCTTCATTTTCTTCCTCTTCTTCCACTTCCTCTTCCACCTCTTCCTCTATCTCTTCAACTTCCTCCTCTTCCTCTACTTCCTCATATTCAACTTCTTCCTCCATTGCCTCTTCAGGATCATTTTCATCATCAAGGTCAACCTGTTCTTCTGGTTCCACAGGGTTTTCAGTCACATCTTGGTTATCAGCTGCCGCATTACTTGCTCTTGCCCTCGGCATGTTATGTATCTAAGAAAACAAGCTTGCAAGGCAACTGTGAAAGAAGCACAGAAGCCAGAAGCATTCACAGAAGGAAGAGTACAAGTAGGGAAAGGTGGAAACAAAATGAGAGGCCAAAAGGAGTTGAAGAGTAAGAATCTCGAGTGAATTTCTTCCATAAGATAAGGATCCAAGGATTTGAAATGCGAATGATAACCAATTAATGAATGATGAGAAAGTAAAAGTAGTTAACGAGACAGGCAAGAGAGTATTACGACTATAACCAAGAGGATGGATGGATGAAAATGCTCATCAGGTGAAAAAACGCAAACATTGACGAAAAGAATTTCTTGAAATCTAGACAGTGGCACCGGCACAAAATCAACAGGAAGTTTATTGTTTAATTATACATCTGGAACAGTTTCTCCACCAAAAAAAAAGAAGAAAAGGAAGGAAAAAGATAAGAAATGAGAAAAAGAACTACGTGATTGCTATGCATCATCAACCATAATATTATACAGTAAAATAATGAAAATGAGAAACACAGGGAAACTTTTCAAGGCTTACGCCTTATATTAATACACTAGTAAGCTAGCAAAGAAGTAAGTGCAAGATTTTAGAGTGATTGATTTCAACTCATTAAGAAATAGTTTTAACAGTCATAACAAAACAATCTACATGATCTGTATCTTTTCCAAATAAAACCGAATGTTGCAGTCTGAATTTGGGTCTTAGCCTGTCAATACAAGTTTTAAAGGGAATCAACACATTACATCAACTTGGATAGTGTTCAACCAAAAATTGTAAATCTACCCTCTAGCAACTCCTAGATCACCAGGACTAAACTAGTTAACTTAAATGGGACTGGAATTATTAAGTTCTTCTATGTTCTGATGTTTTGCTCCGTCTAAAAAAAAAAAGAAAAGCCTAACCTAGCAACGATCACAAAAAAGGAGGCACACTGTTAAAAAACAATTAAATTAAGGTAATAATCATTCAGCTTCAATCATCTGGCGACTCGACACATTTCCCCACGCTCGTTTAACCCAAATCCATCTCCAACAATTTCAAGCATAATCACCCTAAATTAATGCATAGGAGTGAAGTTGATATAAACCCAAATAGAACCAGCATGAATGGTTCAACAATCTCCAATCCTACAATACGTTTAAGTAAGACAAGAACTTCCAAGCCATTGCCATTACGAGAAAGATTTTCACAGAAAGAACAGTCATTGAATTGTTTAATTTTATCTAAAACACATAAAGATAGGAAGTTTAACTGAAAACGAAACTACCGAACAAGTAATGAATGATTAGCAGAAGCAGATAAACAAAATCCATTAAACTCAAGAAAAGAAACACGCAAAGCACCTTAAGCCGAAAACGAGCGAGAGGGTGGTGCCGAGCCTTAGTTGAAGGAGAACGAAAATCGAAAGAGGGAAAGTACTCTCTTAGTTGCTTAACAGAAACCCTAATTATTCCGAGTCCTCTTACGGAAAGAGACAAATACTCGCGCTTTTGGATCTAATGGATTCGAAGGTACTTTAGGCCTGAAGAGAATAGAAAACGACTTTTGCCCCACTTTTTTTTAACAACGCTAAATAAATACTTCATTATTTAGTCTTTTAAAAAACAAAAATAAAAAACCTCCGGGAAAAATGAAATTATGGCCTTTCTTTCTTTTTCCTTTTATACATATTAACTCCTTTTTCTTTTTTTTAAATCATATATAAGCAATGAGTTCTCGTTATCCAAATTATGCTTTTTGAAAAATTCATAATGAAAAATGTTTTTTTTTGTACTAAACGTTAATGCTTTATTAATACTATTTTATGCAAGACGTATAACGTGTGTTGTCTAATTATAATTTTATTAGGGGGTTTGGTTCTATTTCTACTAATAATTAAAAGAAATAATTAAATTTATAATTTATAAAAATAATTATTTATTATTTTAAATATAGTCTAAAATTTTCAAGTAGGCATCAAATGTTTAAAATATTTCTCATATAATTTTTAATTACTACAAAAGTGTTGTTTGAATATTTAAAAGTAATATGGTTAAGGAGGAATGATAAATTTTATAGAAATTTCACATTCTTCCTTTAATTTAAGAAAAAAAAGATTAATTTTAATTTAAGGTGTTCTTTATTCTTTTAATTATTATTTTCTTTTATAAATTAACTTCATACTTATATGGCAATGGCATGCATGTATACATATATTAGTTTGGAATAGAGAAGGCAATTCTGGCCCGGGTTTGGCAGGCTATGAGTGGGTCACGGGTCGACCATGGTCTGCCCGCGGGGACCATGACTCAGCCCGGCCATTTTAGACAAAACGACGCTATTTTATTTTTTTAATTAAAAAAAAAGTAGATGGGCCTGATTTGGCCTAGGCCATGGGCTGACCACGGGCCAGCAGGCCCTTCAGTTTGGAGAGTGTATTGACTTCCTTATCCTTAGGGGATGGCAAAATGAACTAGGACTAGCCCGACCCAGCCCAGGTTGACTACAACGTCGTTTTAAGCATAAATCAATTAAGCAGATGAAGCAAAACGACGTTGTTTTGCTTTAGATTTATGTCTTCCTCTTCACCTCTCTCACTTTTAGTTCTCTCTCTCTCTCACCAGTCACCGTCACCGAGTTGATGACACCATCAACTCAACCCTCAACAATCGCCACCCCTTTGTCACTCCAGTTGCTATTCGCCATCTAGCTCACCCCTTCCCCTCCAGCCGTAACGACCCCTTCGCATCGCCACGCACTGCCCCACTTTCGAATTGCCTTGCTGCAATGTTTTTTGGCTTATCTTAACCACCCACCCACTAGCAAGTTAAAATACACGCAATATTTTGTGAAATACTATATTTGGGATTGTTACCGCCAGTAAGGTATTTCGCAGACGTACACGGTCATTGTGATTGTGTTACAACAAACTTACAAGATTATATACACAAGCCCGTGTATGTTTGTGACATAATCACGGCGACTTACACAGTCACATATACGTTGTGTAAGTCACTGATTATTTGATTAACTGATTATAATTATGAATTACATATATTAATCATAATATAATTCAATTATGATTATGAATAATATATATATTTATATGTTGATTGTTTTAGATAAATTGAGCATATTCTTTCATTAAAGAGTTGTTCTCCAGTACTGAAGATAGAATTGGAAACTTCTAATCTTGTACCAAGGGAAGATAGAAATTCATCTTGAAGTTAATTGAAATGTGAAATTTGGAATTACTTCAATAAGACTAGATCGATGGATAGAGTAGAAAAAGCCGAATGTAAATATTGTCAGAAGATGTTGCTCGAGAGTTCAAAAGATGAAGTCTCTCATTTAAAGAGACACGTGGATTCGTATAGTAAAAAGAAGATGATATTAGGACAACAATAGACTTATGATAACAACAAATCAAGGTTTTTGATGGCTTCTATGGTAATGGGTGACAAACATCTACTATCTATGGTTAATACCAAAAGATTAAGAAGTTTTACAACTCACTGCAACTAAGTTGGAATACATTGAACAAGTACATTATGAAGATATATGAATAAAAGGAAAGAAAATTTAAAAACATCGTCGAGTATTGAAGAATGAGTTGCCATTACGATAGACATATGGACAACCAATATCTAAAAGAAGGGTTATATGATGATGACGGCAGATTATATTGACAATGACTGGACTTTACATAATAAAATTTTGAGATAATTTATATTCTTTAATATTGTTATCATTTACTTTTTAGTTATACTATGATTGATGTTGGTAATATTTATATATGATAAGTTCATTTATGTGTCAGCACTACATACAAGTGAAAGGTTGGCAACCGTGTTAGGAGAATGTTTAATAGATTTTAATATTGATAGCAAACTATCCACCATAACAGTCAAAAATTGTAGTACGAATGATGCTATGCTTGCAAAGTTGAAGAATAAGATACAAGTTGGGAGTTTGTTGGTTGGTGAAGGGTTGTTCAATATGTGTTAATTTGTGCATATTCTGCACTTGATTGTGAAAAAATGGATTGGATATCATAAAGGAAGGAATAGATCTGATTCAAAATAGTGTATTATATGGGAGTACAACACCTAAAAGAGTTGAGAAATTTGAAGAAACTACATGACATCTATGCATTCCAAGTACGAGGATGTTGGTTTTAGATTTTCCAACCAAATGGAACTCAACCTTCAAAATGTTGGAGTCAACAGTCCAATATGTTGATGTGTTTACTAGACTGAGATAAAGAGATTCTTAGTACACTTGCATGCCTACAAAAGACCAATAAAGTTGGCTAGAGAACTTTGTGTGAAGTTTGAATTATTTTATACTGCTACTGAATTTTTCTCAAGAACAAAATATTTAATTTCTCACTGTTGGTTTAGCACTATGTGTTAGATAAAGAAATCTTTATTTGATTGGATGTTTGATTCCAATAAGGTTATTTGAATTACGGCAGAGCATATGATGTAGAAGTTGAATTCGTATTGGTATATGGTTGGACATATTATTGTAGTCTTATCTGTGCTGAACTTGGAATACAAGATGAAGGAGATTAATTTTATATATAATGTGTTGTATGGTGATCGAGCCCAGCTGAATTCTTATTAGTATATGGTTGGACATATTATTGTAGTCTTATCAATGCTGAACCTGAGATACAAGATGAAAGGGGTTAATTTTATATATAATGTGTTGTATGGTGATTAAGCCAAGTGCATATAAATGACACTAAACAATTTTGGTATGATTTATTTAATGATTATATAGTCAGAATGGGCAAAATTCATGATTGAGATCACAGTAGTTTAGGTTATCTAACTTCGACTTCAATTTCAGGTTCGGACGCATTTTCTAATATTAGTTTGTTACGTTCACTTTCAAAATTTATGAAAGAAAAAATGGCTAGACTTCGTACAATATGATAAAATTAGATAAATATTTGACGGAAGATTATGTGACTAAAGTTGAAGGTGTGCAGTTTGATATGTTATTATGGTGGAAGAATTGTATAAATAATTTTCTGATCATGTAAGTAATTGTATAAGATCTATTAGCAATTTCGTAATTCACTGTTGCTTCGAAATTTGCTTTTAGTGTTAATAGTTAGGTTATTAGTCCTCATCATGCTTGAATTCATCCTTATACTGTGGAAGCTCTTATATATGCCCGAAGTTAGTTAGATGATGAAGATACTTAAGGTAAATTCTTTTCTTTTCGATATATCAATTTTGTCTAATTTTTTATATTATTTTTAATTTGTATATTAATACAACCATATATACTAATGCAAAGGTGGCTAATCATATTCATCGATCAAGTGAACATTACTTTGATAAAATATTCGAAAATGAAGGTAATTTAATTATTTATTAATTATTACCATGTCCTTAATAATCCTTTAATTTTAATATTACATTACTAAATAATACGTACAAAAGAAGATATGCAAATTATTGACAATCCTAACTATAACGATTTATTGCTCACTCAGTCTATCTTGTCTCTACCTAGTACCCTCTCCAGTCTCTAGTTTCCAATCTCCAGTCTCTAATTTCCATGATGATTTTATCTTTATTATTTTGTAAATTGTATCATTTTTGTAAAATGATTTGGATAATCATTTTTAAAATTTTAAGAATATTGTAATTAATTAAATTGATGACTTTAATTATTAATTTTTTCTTTCATTTCCGATAATTTACCCACCTTCATTAATGAATTTGGTTTCATCTTATTAATTTTATCAATATATGTAAGTTTTTATATATTCATTCAATGAAACCAAATTAATTAATGAAGGAGGATGGGATTACAGATTAATTATAATCATTTTTCTGTAATCCCATCCTCCATTAATTAATTTGGTTTCATCTTATTCACTTTATCAAATATATACGCTTTATATTCATTCATTATAAAAACTCGAATTTTATTAATTGATTGAAATCCGTAACTATGATTAATTGAATTGTTCACTTCAAGTGCTTGGGAACTATTTGGATATCACCCACTTTGATATGGTCGCCAAGCATTCCCCAGAAACAATGTCTATTCTTATTCCTCTAATGAACCATCACTTGGGTTTACTAAGTATTTGATGGTTCATCACCTAAGTTTACTCCGACTATGGAAAGAAAAAATCAAATTATGAATTTACTAAGACTTGGGGGTTTTTTACTAATTAAAGTGTATTATATGATCATAGTTTATTAAATTAATTAATTTTTAATTTAAATATGTAAATCTTACAAATGATATGATATGGTAAAACTCATATAAGTATTAAAAATAATAAATATATATCATGTAAAAGTTAATGTATCACATAATAAACAAAAACATAATTTTGTTAAAATTTTTGTAAATTTAAAGTTTAAATTGAATGATTTGTAAATATAAAATATTAAAATTTTAGTTAAAAATTAGCACAATTAAATTAATAATTAAATTAACACAACAAATTATTAATACTTATAATTTTAAAAAATCGTATAAATTCCATTATACCATGCAATGTACACATGATACTAAAATTTACTAACAAATTATAAAAATAATCAAAACATATCACATTAACACTGATATAACACTTAACTAAGACAAGTTTAATCTTGTTATATTTGTCATCTACTTCAAACATTTTGAAAATATTAGAATGGAAATTGGATTGGATATTCTAAATATTAGGGCTTAAATTGCACTCTTAGTCACTTAGTCAATTAAACAGATGGTTAACTAAAAGCCCAACTACATGCTTAAAGAGCTAAAAACAGTGCAAGTACAAGATTTGACTTCTAAAAGTCTTCCACCAATCAAGATCAAAGCCTTAAAAGGACCCTCCAGCTTCACACAGAATAGGACCTCTGTAGCTTACAAGAACAAATTCTGATATTCGCCATTTGCAAGCTGACAAAGTTGATCGTAGGAGTATACGTCTGCCAACATTCAGAAGTCAGAGCAAGCAGCCGTAAAGTGAGGAGAAAAGCATAACCAATATCCGTTTAGTAAAACTACAGACAGGAATTGATTTTACTAACAAGCTTTTAATTATCTACATCAAGTAGATAGGGAAACAAGAAGTTAATTATTCTATCAAGTGCAACTAAAAGAGGATCACGTAAAAGATGAAAAACATGTGCTCATTCAGGAATCCATTGTTTCAAACCAATTGTGGGGAAACCGATTTCTTAAGCTTTCAAGCGCTTAAGGAGATAAGTACGAAAAGCTGGAATTTCATTTCAGTGTAAAGCAGGAAAGAGCCACCAGAATGGATATTAGGCGTTCATAGACTCATACGAAAACATTCTGTCAGAAGCAAAGTTTGGCAAGAGAAGCAAATGACCATATTACCAAATGTGTCGCCGAAGTTGGTCCAAATTTCAGCTTGGATGGATTTTTCACCGTCAGCAATGCCAATAACCTCAACAAAACTGGTTAGAGGAGAAGGCGGAGGAGAACCTTTGACAACAATCTGACGATCATCAGTGGACTTTGCGATCACAGAGCCGCGATCAGATCCCACAACTTGAATCACCGCACGTACCCTCTTCCTCAAATGCATCGGCAACAACCCACCATTCACGAATATTGCAGGCTTTGAAGTATCCATGCCTGTCCACCAAAGAACAATTATTTTATCAAAACACCCACTGTAACTTTTTGGAGTTCAAAACTCAAATTCCTGGCTCAAATTGTAAAAGGAACGCCTACTAGTCGAAGAAAAGCTAAAGGGTATAATTTTTACCTGAAAATTTGAGACTTACTATTTGGGTTTGGATGGCGATGAGAGAGAGCGCGAGACAAGAGAGTGGAAAATTAGGGCTTCCTAAGACTGGTAATAAGGAAATGAGAGAGTTTGTCTTGGGACGGAGATTTATGGCGGCCAAATGAAAAGCTTTTGGCGGGAAAAGAAACACGTTCCATTATTTGACTGATTTTAATTAATTTAGATCATATATGGCATAACTCGGTCGGTCGGTCCTTTTTGTTCTGCATGTAACAAAGTGGTTTGATGTTTTCCTTTATTACATGAATTATCATATATATATACGAGGTGATGCTCGGAAGTTTAAGTTTTACGATCAGCTAATTGCTGCTAAGGAATAGATGAACAATTGAAGTTGCAACTTTGATAAAATTTTATGTTTACATTATCCAACAACCAGGTACTGTCAAACTGCAATGCCGTGGAGTGGCTGAGAGTTGTAGCGAGCAGCCAAAAGCGTGGAGCGAGTCAGCTCCTCAGCTTTGCCATTTTCCAACAGTAATACTCGTTCCGCCATTAAAATCGTCTCCAACCGGTGGGATATAACTATCACCTATTAGCATGTACATTTATTCAAAGTAGAAAGTTCCTCAAATCAGTAGCGAGTTCAAATCATTTTTAACATTATAACAATACAGAAGACAACCAACGCTTACCGTGTGATTTCCCTTTAAGTTCTGCAGAGCTTGTCTCACAAACATCTCAGACTTGCTATCTAGAGCAGAGGTTGCTTCATCTAAAATCAATATAGACGAATCCTGATAAAGTGCCCTAGCAATAGCTAATCTGCAGTGTACAATTAAGCAACAAACAAAGTCAGGAAGAACCACCACACGTAATAAAAAGAGTGATTTTCATCTTAATTTCCTCAAATAAAAGCACCAGTTCCAATTTTCACCTTTATGGGTAAGCAATGGAAATGCCATCAATTCCAATAATAGAATAACCACTGGATTAGAATCAAACCTTTGCTTCTGACCTCCGCTTAAACTCGAACCCCTTGGTCCAATGTTTGTATTGTACCCTTTAGGAAGCTTTCTAATAAACTCATCGGCGTAGGCAATTTGTGAAGCTAGTTCAACCTTCTCCATGTCTACACGAGTCACTAAATCCCTATATCCAATGTTTTCAGCAACTGTTCCTGAAAATAAAGTCTGATAGGTACACAAATGGTTAGTTCAACCAAAGATTTTGCAACATTTCCAAGCATAAACCTGCATATCATTCCGTAAAACCTTTTTCATTGTGAACTATTCAACAATTGCATTACATAAGACATAAGAAAAATATGTGGTGTTAACTTCCAACTCAAATTTGGCCCACTGATTTCAATCACACAGCCAGCTCTAATGTGCGTCCAATCAGTAACAATGCTCAGTCATTCTTTTTGAAGAAAAAGCAGAAACTTATCATCCATCTTACACATTTTAAGAAAAAAGATATTTAGAAGTTTTGAGGTCACTTACTATATCCTGTGAAACGAGACCAATATTCTTCCTCAAACTCTCCAATTTAATGTTTTGGATATTTTGGTTATCAACAAGTACACAACCTATCACCATAGGAACATCAAAATAGCCATTCTAAGTCCAGTAATTAAAAGGTGAAACAAACATAGTTTGAAAGAACAAATTAGAGGAATTCCATGGTTACCGGATAAAGGATCGTAAAGCCGAAGAAGCAACTTAACAATGGTTGTCTTTCCTCCTCCAGATGGCCCAACAAGAGCAACTGTCTCCCCAGCCTTAATATGAACATTCAATCGATTCAAAACAAGAGGTCGATTATCCCCATACCTAAATGAGATATCACAAAATTGGACGTCTCCTTTGACATAATCCAGGTTGACAGCATCTAGTTTCTCAATCACCTATGTTCATGATGAATTGATTAGTGACTACCGAATAACAATGTAGAATGAAATTAGATAAACCTGAAAATTCCTAAAGATGTCTAACGGTTATTTTACATGAAGAGATGAAATATCAAAACTGATAACTTCGGCAGCTGAAGAATACCTCAAGCCAGTATTTCAAGTAGAATGTTGAATATTGATGTGGGGACATAGGATAAGAAGTTAACTTCATTCGAACTTGAATGAGATGCTAACTAGCATTTACAGTTTGATACTCTATGTGATTGTCTCGTCAAAATCAAGCAATTCACTAAAGCCACTGATTAGGAATATATACCTAAAAGGTATTAGCAAGGCACTAAACTTGGTTGCAAAATATATAAATTGCTGGAGAAAATTTTTATTTTAAATTTCATAAAAGAAAAATATATGTATTATCTTGATATGGACTTGCCTTAGATTTAAATCTGGTCATATCAAACAACCGTTCAATTGCTGGTTCTCCTTGCTTCCACTCATTGACTGCTTTCCCAATATCCTGCAGAGTGTACATTCAGAATCTGTAATTAAGACAGTTACTAATAATAAAAGGCATGACAATGTGCTAGAAATCTCCTTAATAAATATTAGGTTAAATACTTGTTAAGTAAGTTGCACAAACTGAAGTACTAGTACATATTTTATTTTTGCTTCTGATATAGGCTATCAGTGTTCCTGAAGTTTAAACTAGGGAGAATTATGTGGCAAGGTGGGCCTCTCCCAGTTTAGCAATGTAATTGACAGTGTAAAATAAAATTAAGCAAGCTAACCAGAAAGAAGCTACGCTAGTGTTTGTTAAGAGGAAATAAGATGCAACCAAATCCAAGAATATGAAGAAATAAAAAAATTGCCGCCATGAAATAATTTGCAAGTTCTATGAATAGATAAAAACTACCTGGAGAGGTTCAATCAAGAAAACCAGTGACGTTATAAAGGAAACCAAGCTACAACCATTAAAACAGCCTCTTGAAACCACCAGTGACCCAATGCAAAGGGTAAATAAAGATCCAAAATATACAATCTGTACAATCTGGGGAATGAACGCCTTCAGTTTCTTCTTTTTCAGCTGTTCATTTAGGTCAACATAGGCAAGCCTTTTAAACCTGGCACTCTCACATTGCTCTGCATTGTTTGCCTTCACAAAAAGAATGCCTGGAAGGACCTAAAATATAAGCATCAAGGATTAACATGGCGTCCCAGTATTTAGGATGTTCATATGTTGCAGAGTAGATAGCAATTCATTAGCACATGAGCTTATGTAACTCAATATTGTACGTGTGCAGAGTGTGCCTTTAAGCACACAAGGGGAACTGCTAAACGAGATAAACAAATCGTCAAATTCAAACTGCAATATTGCAACAAAAAATGATGCATGACTAACGAATTATACATCCTAGAGGTCTTTAGGAATGAAAAGGATTAAAATGTCTACCTCATTGAGGTAGGCTGAAAGAGTTGCAATGCTAAGGTGTGCCCGTTTAGATATGCTCCGAAGCCTCTCACCAAGATGGGCAATTGCAACAGCGACACATGGAATCACCTACAACATATTAAAAAATATATATTCAAGACTCTAGCTTCTCTCTGTACACAATGCAACAAATATAACAGTCCCGCACTAGCGCTTGCTCACCATAGCTGAAATCAACGAAAGGACAGGACTATTAGCCATCATCTGGCTTGCCATTGCCGATAACTGCAGCACACTGGGTACTATGGTCTGGGACACATGCCAACTCCATTAAGAGTCGTATAAAGTTTCCACCTTCCGTAACTACTAGCCATATTGTTTTGACTATCGCTAATTGAAGTCAAAAACAAGCAAAACCACTTACACTGAGAAGAGCATACACGGTATTGGCGACATCAGCTGCTTCAGCTGTGATCCTGTAAGCAATATCTCCTGCAGAAACACCACTCCCACCCTCAAAAAAACTCATTTCTCTGTCCAACACACGTTCAAAAACATGAATTCTAATCCCATAAACCGAATTCAATGCAGCTTCCCACAAGAACGCTTGTTGCCAGTAACAAGCAATCAGCTTGGTCAAGAATAGGACAGCCACTATTAGCCCTTCATTCCTCAGCTCAACAGAGTTAATTCCAGATACGGTGCCGGAGAATTTTCCGATCCTGGGGACAATTTGGGAGAGGGAAACGACGGTGACAAGGCTGAAAAACCAGCCAAGGAGGATTGGCCGGAGCTGAGAGAGAAGATGAGGCTTGATTGTGGACAAAGACTGCAGTGCACTGAAAAATGGGTTGTGTCGTCGTTTTGGGTTTTGGTAAGTTGATGCAGGAGGGGAGCTAAGTTTGGTGGCAAGGAGGGGTTTAAGCAGGCGTTTAGAAGGAAGAAAAAGAGTCTGACTTTTTGTGGTTGGTGACGGGAAAAAAGGGTAGAGAGCAGCATGTTGTGGTTTGAGTTTGAGTTTGGGAGGGGGAAGAGGAGAGATTGAAGTTTTAAGGAGCAACTGTAGGGACATTTTGGCCCTCTTTTTGGAGAGCTTGATTTTGCAAATTGCAAGTTTATGCTTTTAAATTGGTAAGGGATAGTCACGTATTAGTGTTAGTTTTAGTTCTTGATATTAGGCAGGACTGTGGTCAAGGTGTTTGAAATCATCAAGTGCGAGTGTCACCCTCTGTCATCCTTCTTTAATACATCCATTTGCTTCTCCTATTTGTTGTTTTCCCTTTACTTGTTAGCTTCGTCATTAACGTTGCGTTTGGTTTCTGTCTTCGGTATCTGTAGACAGAACGGAACAGGACGGAACGGAACAAAAATTGGAGACAGTGAGGTGTTTGGTTGTGGTGGACAGAACAGAAATTTCTGTCTCCATCTTGAGAACAAAATGTATTTGGTTGCAGTGGACAGAACGAAAAAATAGTAACAATGACAAAAATACCCCTAGTCTTTAATATGATTAGAAATATGTAATTAAGTGATAATTTTATTACGAACTATTTGTGTTAGTTGAAAAAGGTTAATAAATAATAACAATTACAAATTATTATGAAATATCGAATGATATAATAATAATAATAATAATAATAATAATAATAACAAAATTAATAACAATAACAGAATAGATACAAAATGTTTCATAATAATAAATATGAATTATGATAAAGTCTGGAGTTAAATATAATCACTTAATGAGTCCATCTGATATTCCTCTAAAATCTACCTTATTATTATATTAGCCAAAACAATACACTAATCACACACTAATCAAACATTATTACATTAATGTTTATAAAGACTACTGTCCCTAAAGTGGATTTCAGAAGTCAGAACACAGTCCTGGTCCTGTAAGTCTCCTTGGCTTTTTATAAGGTGCAATAACAATCTAAAAATGAAAT
>JAOQMS010000005.1:40958119-40985092 GCA_027563885.1 Erythroxylum longipes | reverse complement strand
GGTTTACTTTTTCTGTCGGTAATTTTACCGACGGTAGACAGGGTTTCCGTCGGTGATTTTAGCTACGGCCGAATCTCCGATGTTTTTGACCGTCGGTTTATTCCGTCGGTAATTTTGTATTCTGACAGAATACTTCTCTATTCCGACGGTAAATTCCGTCTCTAATTCACTATTTTCTTGTTGTGACGGGTAAGAAAAGAAAAGCACGAGTGGAAGATCAAATTTCTTCAGAATTAGAAGTTATGTCCAATGCAATGAAAGAAATTGCACAAGCTATTGTAACCACATCATGTTAGAAAAGAGGAGGAAATATTTGACGCAATGAAAGAATTAGGATTGGAAGGACGTGTCCTCTTGGATGCAGTTGATTGACTTGTAGAGCATCCTAACTTTATTGGTGTATTTTTTGCATGTCCAGTTGAACTACGTTTAGATTGGTTGTCAAGAAAGATGGGTTGATGTTAGGTTTTTATAGCTTACTCTATTTAAGTGTAGAACTTTATGGATGATATAACTTGCTCTATACAAGTATGAATATTATTTATTTAATTTTTTGATGTAACAATGTTATGTCTCCTTATCACAAGAAGACAAGTTAAATTTGTTATGATATTACGTAAGTCGGAGTGAAATGTCAAAAATTGATAATGCCTTGTAGTTGTCAACGCAAAAGAACTACTGCTCGTTCATGCATTTTTAAACTTCTAAATTATAATAGTTTTCTATTGTCTTCATAGCTCGGTCTAGCCTAATATCATTTGCAATCAATTTGTTCTTTTCATTTTAATAATGAACTTTTTTTATGATATCACTTATAATGAAATTGATGTTCATAACTTGTTCTACGTAAGTGTGAATGTTGATTATTTAATACGATTATCTTTTACTCATGGGTAAAAATGTCATATGAAATAATTGAATTCATTTTGATTATGTTCCAAACAGTGTAATTGAATTCAATTCTAATATTACTGGGTTTGTTCCAAACAGTGTAAATTGAATTCAATTCAATCTCATTAATGTAATTGAATTCAATTCGTTAATGAATTCAATTCGAAGGTTTCCAAACGACCCGTGAATCTTTAGTTCAAAACGTCACCATTTTTTATTTCCATGTACCAAAAAATTAAACAAAAAAGGGAAAGAAATCAGCGCTGTTCATCCATTTATTTGGATATATGATCTACTAGGGAATTGCATTTGGAATTGGAATTGAGCAGAGTAGGATTAAGTAAACTTTTGCTTCAATTATTGTGTACAAATAAAACTTAAGAATTTCTGTCTTTTACAGAAGTTGAAATGGCTAATAGCTCACAGTGATTTCCAAGGAATCAAGTAACGAAAAAATGGTCTTCACACAAAAGAAACAAACAAGTACTTGATTGCCAGATTGTATTATTGATAATAGCAATACCATCTGGCTAGAACGTTTATTTCTCTCTCAACTTTTTGGTTATAGCAAAAGCTGCACCTGCCACAGCAACGACAATGGCTGAAACTAGGATGGTTGTTTTCAGTGTCTGCATCGCATCCTTTTTTTCCCCTTTTTGCAGTTTTCTTTCAGCCTCTTCTTGTTCCTGTAATTGCAAATGATCAAAACATCATCAATAGCTCATTTGACTGATTATATTGTTTCACTAATTCCTTCTCAAATTCGGCAGCTGACTCGAAATTGTAAACATGCAATCTCTTTCAAGTGATTGTAAATCGTCTACTCTTCGTAATGTTCATGATAATAACTAAAATGGCAAGCTGAACTGTGATTCAATAGGACACATTAATTTGAATGCACTACTTGGACCACTATAATGTAAACGTATCCTTAAGACGGGAAATACAGGTAAAAGGCAGGTTTCTGAGTTTTGTTAGTCATATTCAGACCAAAGATGTACCTTGACCTCTTTGGAGGTGGCAATGTCAGAAGATACAGGATCAACTTCAACCTTCTTGTTTTGGCCAGGATTCAATTCACCTTCGGCATCTGCGGCCGGAAACGTGGAAGCTCCATCAGTAGCCATATTTTCCTGGAGAATATGGAATTTTTCTTTCTTTGAGAGCTACAATTTGTTAAGGAAGAAAGAGGAAAAAAAGAGGGAGATCCTGAGATCGTGGTTTTAACATGGATGAACTTCATTTCCATGTGTCAAGTTTTATGGGAGAAGTTAGTTATTGTTTGATGGGTCTCGATCTTCAAAAACCATCCACTCTTGTCCTTTGACTGCCCGAGAAATTTGTGAGGGTTTGAGGGAACTGTGTTTACATTCAGCTGGTCGCCATCTGTCGGGCAACACTTGGATCAAATTCAAACCAACAATTGCACTTTGACGTTGATCAATATAGGACCATAGCCTAGTTAGGCATCTCTTTGAAACCTTAAGACTTTTTACCTGTATTTTTGTTTGCTTTTACCTACCATTTGAACACTTGGAAATCTGCTTATAGGTGATAATAGTTTTCCACTTCAATGACTGATATTCAAATCTTAGCTTATATGTTAAGAAGGATGTGTTCCTTTATGTAAATTCTTTGATCTGAGCATAAAAAGGACTTGTCTTTATTATTCAAACAATTGATGTGATAATGAAAAATATCATCTTGGACATAATAAAAGTTACAGAGGTCTTTTCTAAAACATTGGAAAGTCCTTTCCTCAATTTTGTGCATGCCTAAAGAACTTACAAAAGCATGATTACACTGATGACCAGTAATTGTTTCGCCGGTCATTTGATAACTTACGCTGCTAAAGAAAATGCATTACTTGTTAGAGGATGAGTTCCCGGAACATGATGAGCAACATTGAGCTCTCTGGTGCGTCTACATTTCACCAGCACCCCAATTCTACCTTGAGTGCATGTAAACATGTCAGACAAAAACCATCAGGTTGAGGCCGTTGATTTTTCAGTAACTAGTTTTCCATCTTGTGTGCAATGCATATCAAACCAAGCCCTAACTTTTAGACCCAAAGCCAGGAGGACTTGGCCTCGATGATACTGAATCTACAAACGGCCTTCTTGATTCTGCTCTTTTCTTCCTCCTAGCAGTACCAGGGGGAGCCTTAACAAACAATCAAAAGACAAAAAATAGTTAGCTTATGTACTTCTAAATCTGTCCATGGAGGTTATAAGATAACACCACACTGTTCATGGGAACAACCATATTTTATAGATAATGCAAGAAAAAACTACGAGCAGGAACTGAATGTCATATTCAATGCACCTAATTTATTTTAGGTGGCGTGCATTCTCCAACCATATTTCACAATAAGCACAGAGGTATTGACTCAAAAGTGTTATAAAAGCATTTAAAACAGATATGTACAGACAGTATCAAGTGATTACCTTCTGCTCAGTTTTAAGTGCATCCTCAAGATTGCTCAGAGCAGGAATAGATCCACCCTCCATTACACCCATTAGATTCTTCATACGGACACGCATTTGAAAGAGTTGAGCAACAAGTTGACTCACCTGTTATTAATATCAGACATTACTTCCCATATGAAAGCAGAGAGTCATTCAAGGATGTCGAATTCAACCAAATAGAAATCAGATTTACCTGTTGCTCGGTTTTCCCAGAATCCTGGGCAACCCTTTTCCTTCTGGCGGGAGATTCTGCTAACAGTTCTGGCTTCTCTCTTTCCTCTGCAAGAGCATCATAGAATAGAAACTGAGGACCAGATCTACATGGGGTCGCTGAATAAGAATTAACTATTTCAAATGAAAGTCAGATAAATGTACTAGAGACAGATTATAAGCAGAATATACGAATATTTGATTGGCCATGACAATTTAAGTTTGAGAATCAGCTGTACAGTTAAGTTGACTCCAAATAGTTGGACTTTCTTACCTTTTTTGCAGTTTCACATCCATAACACCATTGTATGACATCAAAAATATCGAAACTAAAGAATATCGGTGTCAAACAAAAAGGCTACAGAGTGAACAGACCAAAAGGTGTTACATTAAGACAACCCATAGAACAAATATTGGTTTTCATTAACTGTTACACTCTCTCGCGCAAAGGCAATTCCTCACAGTGCCAGCGTGATGCATGTCTGGCCAAGATATAGGAGCCTTTACATCTCCCATTATCCTCCAGTAAATCTCACACAAATTAGGGAATCTACACTTCGGTAAACAAAGTTTACATAGATTGGCTTTACAGTTTTATTACTAGGTAATTGCATTAAAGGTCCTTTTATAGGAAAAAGAAGTGCACCAGAGAAAGAATCCATTCTTTCCCTCCTTTCGGATATGGCATCCTTTCACATGCTTCCAGCTAGCCGTATACAGCAACGAGGACTACCAACAGAGGGCTATAAAGACACATGTAACAAAGTAATATTGGAAGAAACACAAACAATGATGTCATCTCAATGATTTTCTCACATATTTCTCATTGACATGCTATAGCGATATTTTTTTCTACCCAGCTTAGCAAGTTTCACTATCAAATACAGTAGTAAGCAGGTGTGAGAAGAATGAGACCAGGAGTCATCGCTTCAATCATTGCTTCCATGATCTTTAAACTCTTCTCTGATTCTCTAACCTGTGCTGGAGTAACCTGTATTAATGCAAATGCAGTGTAAGTTAGCTGAAAGCTTCTTCTGATACCCCTTAGAGTTGAAAGATGCCCAGACCCAGTATATTTACGAGTTAAAGTAGAAAAATGGTTGCCAAATACTGATCAAAAAATTTTTCAGGTACCCAAGAGCAGAGAAAGTTCTATTTGGTAGAAAAGAATGAAGACAATGATAGAATAGAAGCAGTTTTCCACACCTTTCCCATTCCTGGTATCATCCCTATGACACGAGTCATGGAACCCATACGTGCCACAGCACGAGTTTGTTTTAGGAAGTCATTGAAGTCAAACTTGGCACTCATTATCTTCTTTTGCAAATCTTCTGCATCTTCCTGGCGCATCTACATAGAAAAGCCAACAAATTAAAGAATTATATATTGATGAAGTACCAAAGTCATTTCAAGGAAACATGAAACCTGATCTACTGGGACTTACTACTTCTTGCGCCTTCTCTACAAATGAGAGAACATCTCCCATTCCTAAGATGCGACCAGCCATTCTATCAGGATAGAAAGGTTCAAGGTCATCCATCCGTTCTCCCCGCCCTACAAGTTTTATGGGTCTTCCTGACACCTGTCACCATTAAACTATTAAGTATATATCTGAGGACACAATTTCAGTGTGAAAAAAGTTCATTTGGTATATATATAAGCAAGTTGAACAAGGTCTAATGGTAAATCTGAAAAATGCATGACTGTTAATTTCAACTCTCACTGTTATCAAGCATTAAACAAGTAACGTAAAAAAGCACATGTTTTTCCAATAACTGGTGTTCCGAAACAAGTGAATACGTTATACGCACATAATATGGGTATTGATGTTTATGTTTGCTAAATGTCGGGTAATGAAGCAGTTGATACTGTCTCCTTTAAGACAAGAACATTCAATTTGGAATGTTGGAAATTTTAGAAGGTTGGGACAATTACAATCTTAGTCTGAGTGAGTCTCTTCGTGGACCCCAAAAAAAAGAGAATATAATTTTTGTTCATTAGTGTCAGCATATTCTCTCTCTCTCTCTCTCTCAGTTTAACAGATCTACCACAAATGTCCTTGAGAAGCTCATAAACAAAAATCTAGCTATCAAATGAAAGAGAGCCCAAATCTTTATTTGGATTTACTTTCAGTTGTTATAGTGACACTATAATCTTTCCATGAACACTGAACTTTATTGCTTCACCTCAGGCTCAAAGCTTCGTATCTCTCAAGATGTTGAAGAAACTTCTTTGATACAAAACTTTAGTTTCGCCAAAGAGCCCGTGGAATTCAAAATCCCTACAATCCTACCCCAATATCTCAAGCAGGCAGCTGTCACATCCCATTATGAAAGACAAACTTCAACACACACAGAAAATTTACCAAACAATAGTTTCTGAATAATTTAACATAAATAAACTAGTGTGAAGGGCAAGTGATGCCAATTCTTTTTTAACCGAATGGCAAGTACTTATCCTGAAGTACTTAGCATCAAATATATCCCAATTCCAAAGGAAATTGCACATTAATAGTCCAGAGGAATCATAATTCTGACCTCTTTGACACTTAAAGCTGCACCACCTCTTGAATCACCATCTAGCTTTGTCAAAATTGCACCCGAAATTCCAATCTCAAGATTGAAAGTTGTGACCAGAGCTGCAATGACAAGTGCATGAGCAAATCAATTTTTGTAGCTATCACGCAGACCTTCCTCTATAGTCCGTAGAATTATATGAAGCAAAACTCAGCATTTCAAACTGTACTGTGCACATGATACAATATGCTAAGCATATATGACTTATCATTACATGACATATGGTCATGCATGCAATTTTTCATTTCCTAGGCATTCCAAATATAACTATAAACATGAAAAGGGAAAAATAAAATGGGAAATAAATGCTAAATCAAAATGGCTTTCCAAAGAAAGCATTGGGCCTAAACTGAAAAAGATTATTTCCAAGATAACATGACGGCTCAATAATGCATGTATTTGCAACATAAATAATTTTTTAAGGAATAGGAATGTAAGTTGTACACTCATACAAGACAAAATTTTCAAGTAATATTTGAGGTTACTAACATTAGAACTTTATGTATCTGAAATGTGATGAGTTTAGGAGCCAGAGAAGACGTAGAACAAAAGAATAGAGATAGACTTTTATTGAATTGTAGAAATAACAAATAAAGATAATAGTAGAATAAGGATTCTACTCCCAGTTAAAGAGCCGACGTCTAATTATCAAAGAAAAAGGATGCCTAACTAAACTCCCTCTTGCTTCTTATAGTCTCTGCAGCCGAATAAGGGTAAGGCTGTCGTAACTAATTTTCTTTATTCTTTCTAGAATAAACTAAAAAAGGCTTATCTACAATTAGATTATCCTTATCATTAAGGATATTGTTATTATCGCTAACAATTCTCCCCCTCTTTGAACAAACCTTGTCCACAAGGTTAGAGTCAGGGAACTGACCCCTGAAATCTACACAAGTCAGCCATGAAGCTTCTTCAGGATTTTTGTTTTGCCATTGAACTAAGACTTGTTGACAAGGAACAGATCCTTCTCCCAAACTCTTTGACTGTAGGATGTCATAAGGATAATAAGGATCCTCATCAATAGTCAATTCGGCGGGCAGGCAGGGTAGCCTCCACTGGATGGTTTCCTGCAACACGCTTCAGTTGAGATATGTGAAAGACAGGATGAATTCGGGATTCCGCTGGCAAGGCGATGCGATAGACCACACGGCTTAACATTTTTAGGATTTTGAATAGCCCATAATACCTTGGATTGAGTTTACTATAAACTCTGTGTTACTGACGACTAGCGATGAGGTCTAGCCTTCAAAAATACCGAATCGCCTTCATTAAATTCCACATACCGTCGGTGTTTATTGGCTGCGCTAGTCATCCTTTGTTGCGCCTTCACCAGATTATATTGAAACGAATAATCTCAGCTATGTCTTGATGTTCCTCTACCACGGCAGCAATCTTGAACTCTTTCGGGAGGAACTGTACCAATGTAGGAGCTGGTCGGCCATAAACAATTTCAAATGGTGTGGTCCGGGCTGCACCTTGAAAATTGGTGTTGTACCAATATTCCGCCCAATGTAACCACTTTCTCCACCCTTTTGGTTGCTCTGAAGAAAAACCCCTTAAATATGTTTCCAAGCAACGATTTAACACTTCAGTTTGCCCATCCGTTTCTAGATGATAGGCCGTACTCATCTTCAATTGAGTTCCCCATATCCTGACAAATTCTTTCCAAAAATAGCTCATAACCAATGCATCTCTATCACTGACAATACTTTGAGGGACACCATGTAAGCGTGTTCAATCCACACTCACCGCACCAAATTGATGAGTTTAGGAGCCAGAGAAGACGTAGAACAAAAGAATAGAGATAGACTTTTATCGAATTGTAGAAATAACGAATAAAGATAATAGTAGAATAAGGATTCTACTCCCAGCTAAAGAGCTGACGTCTAATGATCAAAGAAAAAGGATGCCTAACTAAACTCCCTCTTGCTTCTTATAGTCTCTGCAGCCGAATAAATGTAAGGCTGTCATAACTAATTTTCTTTATTCTTTCTAGAATAAACTAACAAAGGCTTATCTACAATTAAATTATCCTTATCATTAAGGATATTGTTATTATCACTAACAAAATGTTATAAGATAAGTTGAAAATGTCACATAAACATTCTATAAGGAAACACTGAAGTTTAACTACCTGCAGCTTCTTGCCCAGTCATTGCATCCACAACAAGTAAAACTTCTGTGGGATTTAATACACGCTTTACGTCTTTTAGCTCATCCATCATAGCTTTGTCTATCTGCCAAAGTAAGGACAAAAGAGAGATATAAATCACATAACAGACAAGATAAAGATTCAAAAGCTCTGGGGGCCAGTAGATAATATCAGGAAAAATCTTATAATGGTATGTTAGATCTTCATGGATATAGAGGAAGAATTTACCTGAAGCCTTCCAGCAGTATCCACTATCACCACATCTATTTTCTGCTTTTTCGCCTCTTCTAAGCCTTTCCTAGCTATTTCCGAAGGTTTAACATTGGTTCCTTCCGTATAAACAGGCACACCTACCTGCCAAAAGCTAAAATAAATATGAGAATGATCATCAACACACAGTTATTAGAAAAGGGATGTTTAACTAAATGGTAGCAATAAAAGTGTATTATCTGATAATAAAGTAGCGGAGCAATCGATTTTGACAGCTCTTTTGACTTGCTTGTAAAGCATTTATTAGGAATCAGAATCTAATACCTGATCACCCAAAATAACAAGTTGGTCAATGGCAGCAGGTCTGTAGACATCTCCAGCAACAAGCATGCAAGTCTTCCCCTGTCGTCAATGTTGCAAAGAGGTGTCACTATTTCGGAGTAAAAACAACAATAATAGAAAACATGCACATATACACAAACACACATGCACACAAATTGCTGCAATATATACGATCTGCCTTTCAACCAACCTGTTTTTTCAGATAATTAGCTAACTTTGCACAGACAGTTGTCTTTCCAACGCCTTGGAGACCAGCCAGTAATATTACAGTGGGCCCAGATTTTGCAAATGATAGCTCGGACACCTCTCCTCCCATCAATTTGACAAGCTCATCATGTACAATCTACAAGAACAAGAAACCCAGCCATCAGCAAGCTACAGACATTTTTTATCCATAGTATTTTAAAGTGATACCCTCATATTCCACATATTCCTTCATGCTACAATATCTACTTAACATATGTACAGATGATTGCATGAAAAAGGTTATATGTACGAGGAATAGTGATTCCATTGCAAGTGAGAGACAAGGCGTGGTAACGAAGAGGCAGCAAAGAACAGAATAACAACCTCCCGTTACGCGTTCTTTAAAAAATCATTGTCCCTATTTTGGATTTGCTGTAGGTTTGGAAGAAGCTGTTCTAAATCACCAATATTTCAACAAAAGAAAATAATCTTAAGGATAGCAATCACATGTAATCTTAAGGATAGCAATCACATGAAATATCACTAATTTCAGAGCACAAAAGAATATATCGGCCAAAGAATTCAAATAATACAAAGCAGCAGAACTTGATTCATACCAGCAAACAACACAATTAAGCTTGATATATGAGGCTTCACTAAACTAATTTCATTAAAAAAACAAACGTTTTAATTCAATATATTACGGTGAAATTCATACTTTGACCAATTGCTGATCAGGTCTCACTCCTCTTATAACACCGACGCCAACAGCTTGGTCACTAACTGATTGTACAAACCTTCTAACAACCGGAAGGCTCACCTGCAAACAGGAGAACACATTAGCTACTCCGTTTCAGCACAATAGATATTTAATATCACCCTATACTTTCACTCACATCTGCTTCCAAGAGAGCTCGCCTTATATCCCTCATCGGCTCCGCAATATTCTCCTTGGTCAAAACCTCTGAAACACGTAACCGAAAATTTTTCCACTGAGTCCCCGATTTGAGAAAAACAAATTGGATAGCAGTTCTCAACCTCTCCGTACACTAAATTTGCTAACTTTAACACAAACAAAACATAAAAAAGCAAACTTCTTTTTCTGGGTACATAAAAAGCTGACACAATCACATTTGCAAAATAAAGAAAACAAAAACATAAAGCCAGAAAAGGTAAGGAAAAAAGACCTTCTCCTTTAAGCTTGCTCCAAGCAGCCTCAAGTCCACTTGTTAACTGCCCAAACATTTCTGCTCTAACAAAACCACGCTCATCTCTTCTACTACTAACAGTACTCTTGCAATTCACCCAGTTCCATAAATCCCTCTAAATTATCAACAAGTTCAAAATATCACAAACAAATATCCGGTGTGAAGGAAAAGGGCATTAAGTCCATTGAAAGTTACTTACAGTAAACAAATTCCTGGAAGAGAGCGAGGTGACGTTGCTCGAACCAGCCCAAGAACAGGAGAGAACTCTAACAGAACTCCTAAACCTTCTGGAACTTCCAAAGAGAGAAGACGTAGAGAAATGGCGGGAAGCAATGGTCGACAACTGTACGGACTCCATAGCTCTGAGCCTCTGCTAGACGGTGAGCGTCTTCTTTTTATCATGCGCTCGCAATCTCTTACATTCTATCCATTACTCTATAGGGTGAGCCATGTTCCAGTGCTTCTCTGATCCTTTGACGTGTCAGATCACGACTCGATGGACTACAACGCAGCGTTTTGAATAGAATAACGCAATTAAAATATGAAGCGCAATGGATTTAACCGTCCGTTATCTGACACGACGTCTTGCGCTGTCGTTTTTCTCGTCTCCACCATGCAATGAGCGTCAAAACCAAACTGTATCACCAGATTCATCATCTCAGGCCAACCACCGTCGCCGTTAACGAAACACCGCCGTGGAACGGTGTCTTGAGAGACTTAGCCAAGAAGTCCCTATATGCCGATGCCCTTTCTGTTTACCGTCAAATGCTCCTGTCCGGCGACTCCCCAGACGCCTTTACTTTTCCATTCACACTCAAGTCTTGCGCGGCGCTTTCTCTCTCAAAAACTGGAAAGCAGCTTCATTGTCATGTTGTTAAAACTGGTTGTTTATTAGAACCCTTTGTTCAGACTTCTCTGATATCTATGTATTGTAAATTAAGCTTAGTTGACGATGGACGTAAGGTGTTTGACGAAAATCCCCAGTCGTGGAAGCTAACGGTTTGTTACAATGCTTTAATAGCTGGGTACGCGTTGAATTGTAGAGTTAATGATGCCGTATTGTTATTTCGTGAAATAATGAAGTTGGCTGTGGAGTTTGGGGGCATTACGATGCTGGGTTTTATTCCTGTTTGTGGGATTCCAGGAAATTTGAGACTGGGAATGTGTATTCATTGTTTTTGTGTGAAGTTTGGACTAGATGTGGATTTTTCAGTTGGTAATTGCTTGCTTACGATGTACTTAAATTGTGGGGAAGTTGGTTATGCAAGGAAGTTATTTAATGGTATGCCAGAGAAAGGATTAATTACTTGGAACGCTATGCTTAATGGGTACTCCCAGAATGGACTTGCTAATGATGTTCTGGAACTCTATAGAGAAATGGAATCAAGTGGGGTTTCTCCTGACCCTGTAACGCTTGTTGGGGTTCTTTCATCCTGTGCTCATCTTGGAGCGCAGAGCTTTGGCAAGGAGATAGAGAGACGTATGAAAGTCTGTGCTTTTCAGTCCAATTTGTTTTTGAATAATGCTTTGATCAATATGTATGCTAGGTGTGGTAATTTGGTAAAGGCTAGAGATATTTTTGACAAATTGCCAATAAAAAGTGTAGTTTCATGGACAGCTATTATAGGTGGTTATGGAATGCATGGACAAGGGGAGATTGCTGTGGAGCTCTATGATAGTATGATTAGAACTGGAGATAAACCTGACAGGACTGTTTTTGTTAGTGTCTTGTCTGCTTGTAGTCATGCGGGATTAACAGACAGAGGACTAGATTATTTTGATTCAATGGAGAGGACATATGGGTTGCTGCCTGGTCCAGAGCATTACTCTTGCATGGTGGATCTTCTAGGCCGGGCAGGTAGGCTCAATGAGGCTCAGATGTTAATTGAGACTATGTGTGTGAAACCTGATGGTGGAGTGTGGGGAGCCCTGTTAGGGGCATGCAAAATCCATAAAAATGTGGAGTTAGCAGAGTTGGCTTTTGAACGAGTGATTGAGCTTGAACCTACAAATATTGGCTACTATGTTTTGATGTCTAATGTATATAACGAGGCAGGCAATTATGAAGGCATAATAAAGGTTCGCTCGATGATGAGAGAAAGAAAGCTCAGAAAGGATCCAGGATGTAGTTATGTTGAATTTAAAGGGGGGGTTCACCTCTTCTTTGCTGGTGATAGAAGTCATCCTCAAACGGACGGAATATATAAAGTCTTAGATGAATTGGAAACTCTGGTGGAAAACACTGGTGGTTCAAGGAAAATTGATCGACTAAACAGAAATGAAGAACTTCTGAATGGTCTAGGCGTGCACAGTGAAAAATTAGCAATTGCATTTAGCCTCCTAAACACAGAGCAACGGTCTGAGATTATTGTGATGAAAAATCTTCGGATATGCATAGAGTGTCACTTGTTTATAAAGTTGGTTAGCAAGGTTGTTTACCGCCAATTTATTGTTAGAGATGCAACTCGCTTCCACCATTTCAGTAATGGATTCTGCTCTTGCAAGGACTATTGGTGATATGCATGAAGCAAAATTGAAAAGTATCAAACTTTTACCCATGTTCCGAAACCACTGCAAGAACATTTGCAGTTAGGACAGGTCGAGAGTCAGAGATTGGTTTTAGCTTATAGGTATCTGAATCTTAATCACCGTCGCCAGCTGCTTTTGGCATTTTGGTGAAATTTTTCGTCAGTTAGCTGCAGGTAAGAATTTTCGATGGTGAGTACAGAATAGCAAAACAAGTGGTTGATTCTTGAAGGGTTGTAGATCTCTCCTCTCAAGTGAACTTATCAGAAAGAGAACGTGTGAAGCAAACCATCTTGCACACAAGTTGTTCATGTGTGCTTGCAAATTCTTCGTATATGGAGGTATAGAATGTGGAACTTCACTTCACTAGAAGTTGGAATATGAACTTAGAATGGATAAAGGGGTATGTGAACATCAATACATAAGTTGTTTGTGACAACAACCAGAAACAAGCATAAAACTACTAAAAAATCATACATGTTTAATGCAAAAGACGCACAATGTGTCCAGTTATCTTGTGAAGGCAAATCCAGCAGCAACCTGAGCCACTTGCTGGAAGAAAATCAACAGCACTACGGAAGTTTCATACCACTATGTCAACTGTTTCATGACCTACAATACCCGTTCCCTTTCTATTCAACCAGAAAACCAGTCATGCAGAAAGATGAATAAATCCAACAGAACAGAAGCATCAAAAGCCATAACCGGCCAACAAGACTTTTCACCTCCAAGCTTCAGGCGATTCTATCCTTTGATTTATGCAGCCTACGGTACGAATTTCCTTGTTCTTCTGATTATGTCGTGCAGCCCACACCACTGACTGCTCATTTAATTTTTTTACACTCTTTTTCAGATTTGAAGTCTTCGACTGGCCATTTTTGCTTTGACAAACTTTCATTTGGATGCTACCTTTAAAGCTACCCTCTTGCCGTTCATTTGGTAAGGTATGTGCTTGGGACGCAACTTCACAAGAACAATGGTCAACTAGAGTCCGAGTTCCTGTGTGAATGTTCTCAATTGAAGTTAAGAGACTTTGACGACCAATTGCAATACTAGAACCACCTTGGCTAGGTTGAGGAGGACTGTCAACAGTAGGTTCTCCAGTAACAAATACTGTCTCCTCCTCACCAACCTCATCATCAACCTTCTTGGGAAAGGGTTGAGAAGGGCTTTTATGCTCATTATCATCAGTCGGTTCAAGGCGGCAAACAGGAATTGCTTCCTGCAAAGAATCTTCTCTTTCTCGAAGTGTCCTAGTTATAAGCGTCTTGAGAAAATTCATCACTTGAACAGCATACATCAACGCCGTCAAAGGATCTGTCATCTGCAATCACACAAGTTACGAAAGTGTCAGTACTCAATTGTATTCTCAGAGCCCCACCTTTTCACAAAGACCTGACAACAGAATTCATCAAGAGTATCTGACATATGCATGATATCCGATGGTTGTGCCACTCATAGAAACCATACCAGAAGTAGGCATCTGCATGAAAATATGCAGAGGTCCTAATCTCAATCGAAGCAATGACCTTCTTAAAAGGTAATGCTTTTCAGCTAAGAAAAAAGTTTAAACCATCTTTCCACAAGATGGTCATTGGTAAATGCACCTGACATAAATTCTCTGATAAATCTTCTGTTGGCTGCTTAGGATAATGAGAAATGATGATTTAGTGCAGGTAGCTATTGAGCATTTGCATTTCATAATTTTAAAACTAAAATAGATCACTACTAACTTGAGTCATGTTCGGAGCAAAAACCATAGCGATATTACGTGCATTCATTTTGTTCAGATGTTTCAGTTGGGCCACATCAGCCATTAAGTTTATTGCCCAATCCAGCAAAGCAGCTTCTGTTGGGGGAAGAAACCGTGCAAGCTGCACACACTCCTCTTCTGATTGTGATTGCATCACTTGATCTTCTGAAAGAGAATCCAATACACCAGTTGGAAGTTCTCTAAACCAAACCTACAGAATCGTGATTACATACAATGCTAAAGTTCCATGCATTTTTGAGAATACAAAATGGGAGTTGAAACAGTTTGAATGTAACCAATCCATAGAACGGAGGTAAAGAACCAAACAACCAAATTATACCTTTATCAGACTTGCCAAGCAATGTACATCAATGCCCTCTGGAACCACTCCCATATTTAATTGATTCCTAACATACACTTCCTGACTGTTTTGTGCACTAATTCTGAAAATTCCTTCTGCCTGTAAGAAATTGTTCGATTAGTTTAGGGCTCCGGAGCTCTTTCTCTCTCTCCAAGGCATGAAGTTACTACCACAGTTGAAGGCTCTATGGAACTGGAGGAAATGACACTCACCTGTAAACCTCCCTGGGCATATAGCTGTCTCTGCATCATCAACAGTATTGTGGGCACTATATTGCCTCTCGAATCATAGGAAAGCTGCATCGACTCAGTTGAAACTCCAAAAACAGTCGCACTGCAAAAACTTAATGTTTGATCAGTAAACAGTAGCCTATGAAATCTCTAGAAATAAGGCATGGTAATCAAAAACTTCTCTAACTAGAGTTTTGTACAATAACAAAGGAGAAGAAAAAAAGAATTGACTGTACAAAAGCACTAAGAAAAATTTTCCTTCAAGAAATCAGCAAGTTGACTGAATTACCAGAAGCCAAAAGAATTAAGTTTTACAATCTCCTCCTCGCAGGCTATTATGTGAGGAGTTTTATCATAGTAACGAAGCATGTTACGAAGGACAAATAAGGGATGCAAAACCCAAGTTGAATATGACATAATGGTTTATCTTCGCTATCAGAAGATTTAAAAAAGTTGATGTCGATGTTCAATGATTTACATTCTTCTCAATGCCTTACCATCACACGACATGAAAGTTCTAACGTATGGAGTTAATAATATAGGAAAATGATCAAGCAAAGCAATTTTCAGCATAAAAGAGAAAACCAAAGATTTGAAGATGCAACATTTCCAAAACCGAGAAGTTAAGACAAACTGACCTTGCACTGGGTGCTCTTCTGGTTACTTCAGGCTCAAGCTCCAAAGGCAAGCCAAGAAAGCCATCAAAACTATCAAAAGTGACGTGAGCAACGTGCCTAACATCAGTAGGCAAACCAATCTCCATTGAGCAGAGCTCTTTATTCCCCGTATCAGCAATAATGCTACACCCAACAATGGACCTCCGAAAAGCAGCAGCCAAAAGTTCCACAACGGAGAGCTGGTCTCCTTCTCTCTCCCTCGCTTTCCTCTCTATACACCTATCAGATTGAGCTTGCGCTTCTTCTACGTGTTTTTGGTCTACGGGTCCAGCGGGGCTAAGCGTATGCTGGTGGTGTTGTTGATGTGGGATATCACCATGAGCACATGGTGTAGAAGAGGGAGAGCTTGAAGGAGAAGGAAAATGAGATGGTGATGAATGGAGTACTTCTGTCATTATTGTTTTAACTTTATTTCTAGACAGGAAAGTTGGACTCTTTCACAAAAACTGTTAGCAAGAACTCTTTTTTCTCCTGTTTGGAGTTTACTCCGATGTTGCTCTGAAATGGTTTCGTTGAATTTTGTTCAAGGACATGAGAAGAAAATCTTTTGTGGGTAAGGAGAGTTGGATTGAAGAAAGGTTTTGTGTGTAGGTCAGGAACGTGACTATATTATATCACTCTGCTTTGATCCGATTTTCTTAGCCTTATTATATATTCTCACCGGCGTTGGAATTTTGAGGGTTGAAGCAATTTGCAAAGAGAGAATGTGGATACAGATACAGAATGTAGGTTGTCTAGTTTAGAGGACAAGAGCAGAGGAAAGGAGAAGTTGAGATGTGGACAGAAAGAGAAAAGTTAGGCCATCAGATAATCCCAGTCATATTCGCATAAGCATTTCTTTTTTCTTGGTGCTTAACCTTTTACTGATAAATTATTAAAGTTCAGAGTGAATCCAAGTAGACATGCAATACTTTCATCAAGTTGTAATGGAGTTATGGGGTTGTAACTTGTACCATTATTCTGTGATATAAGTAGTTAAACTTATCGAAGAGTCTCATGTAGCGGTCACCATTAGCTTCATAAATGAAGCTCTCAACTTGGTCCTCCGCATCTAGGCTAATAGAAATTGGTTTCAGTACATTTGAGTAACAATACAAGAAAACATTTGAGTTCTTTGTATCGATGGTTGATCTAACGTGGAATTACAGGTAACAGTTGGCAGGTCATCTCTATCACGAAAGCTCGTCTTACGCAAAGCTAACTCTACGTGACAGGTAGCCGAGCAGAGAAAGGACCACTTGGGGCCGTTATATAGCCTGCCGTATGACTTTTAATTAATGGAAGGAGCTCTTTATTATACATGAGTCTAGGCAGGTCCATGACCAAATTCCAATAGAATATTAGAAAAACATTTATCTGAAATATAAAGAACACTTGCGGAACAGGTCGTTGTTCCATTTAATCTGTTCCGTAAGCATTCGTTCGTACAAACTTGCACCAAACTATCGGGATGAAATTGTCTGTTTCACAATCTCTGTTCTCACTAAATGTCTCTCCACACATTTAACAATAAATAAATAAAACAGAGCTAAATATGTGGATAACATGCAATGATACAAGATGAGAATAGGGTTTACAGAAAAGAAGATTTCGTGCCTAAACTATCAGAGGTGAGAGGATTTGTTTTGTCGGATTTGAGCAACTGTTTAGTTAGGGTGTTTTAACTTTGTTCATCTTAATCTAGTCACATATTTGTATAAACCTTGAATAAAGTTTAATAAAATATCAGTTTGCTAATCCAATAAAAGGGTTTTCGTAGCTGACACAGGCGTTGAACCTGCATGGCAATAGGTGGCGACGAGAGCTTAGTCAGTTCGCTGAGGACTGGAACGCTATGATTGATGTAATTGACCCAGAAACAAGTACTCGTCAGTCAGATTTATGTGTTCCTAAGTAGATTAAACTGAGACACGTCGTATCTGAGAAAAAAAAAGGGTCGGGAGATCCGAGACAAGAAATAACAGGGCTTAGGATAAAGTTGGAAGGCTCCAAGTCATTATGAGTATAGGGGTTTCACGAATAAAGAAAGTTACTTGTCCGTTATGGGCACAAAAGAGTCACCATTCAAGTAAGAGAAAAAGTGACTATACTGGAAGAAGAAGCTTTAAAGGATAGTTATTGTACCGTTGCCAGTCTTATGAGTACATGATACCGATACAGGTTACTCTTTCAAATTCAAACCCAATTTCCCGGTCACTTGCTCCTAAGCCGTGGATGGATAACAAAACAGGAAAATAAAAGAAACTAGCTTTTCTTGTTGGGCTAACCCCACCACAAATAGACGCCTAAAAGGAGTGTTTATTCTTTCATTTGACTTGTAAATGACATGAATTTGCCATGTATCCATCAGTTGACATGAATTTGTCATGTATCCATCAGATTTAGAGTCCAAACGAACCATCTCTTAAAAGTCATGGGAACCTCTGTCTTCCACTTAATCATGTTCGACAATTTCATTACAAGTATATTGAAATGTTGCAGGCAGTCGATAGCAAATTAATGACAAAATGATAACAGATTTGAAGCCAAATTTCTCAATGAGAAGGAAAGATCAGCTAGACGAGATTTCAATCATTAATCAACTTTATCCAAAATATCAAATATGAACACACTTATACATGCTTTGATTTTCAATCTAACCCACCATTTACATGCTCGCAATAATTGTCTGTTCTCAACATATTACCAAGAACAAATCCGAATGAAGGCAAGCATCCAAGTAACACATTTGTCAGGAAAGCCCTTCCAAAAGCATGCATTTAAAAGAACTCTGTTTCCAGAATTACAGAGTCACCATCTCGCAGAGCATAAGCATTTCATTTTGTCAGCAAAAGTCTAAGCCTACTATTAATTCATCTAGTCACAAATAAGCTGTAAAATACAGATCCTGATAAGCTTCTTTCAAAACATCAGATCTGTATCAATACAACCCATCACGTAATTATGACCTGTTCACAGGTTCCAGTGCTTCAACTGTAACAACACTATTTCCTCTGATAACCTGCCAAAAGAAAATAAAAAATGTTTTACAAGGAAGTATAATTGAGATAACAGACTGATTGCATAATACATTAGACGAGTAGAGAAACACAAATGTGACTCACCACCATGCCAATATCAGTTTTCTCATCACCATTCACCTCCACAGTGTTGTCAACCACCAAATTCATGAACTGGTCAAATCCTCTAAGTGTTCCAACCACCAACCTATTAGCATTAAGCTTGACTGCATGTGTCACAAAGATAACAGAAATCAGCAATCCAAATATTATCTAAACATATCAAGAAAAAGAAAAAGAAAAAGGGATTAAAAACCCCTCAGGTGTTTGTATTGTATTGAACAGACCAATTAATTTAAGGCACAGATCATCTTAAGAAAACTCATATCTCCTTTTACCGTGGATTGATGGCATCTTTTTTTTTTAAAAGTTAAAAACCACATTATATTTTCAAATTTGAGTCCTTGTACAGTAGAAAGAAAAGGTTTGACCCTTAAATTAAATATCCAAAGCCATTCCAGTTGGAAACTATAAATAAGGCTCAGACTATTGGAAACTATAAATAAGGCTCCGACTATCATACATATCAGCACAACCAGCACAAACGAGAAACACAACCTAACAGCTCATGGGAATCAAACTGTAGGATGAGACAAATAACCAGCGAAAATCGAGTTTCCTTTTTGAGAATGCCTTAGCAATGTTGCAAGTGCAACATTATAATCTAAAATACCAAGGAAGTTGCATAAACTACGTTAGTAAATTATCTACTCAAATTAGCATCCTCAAATTTTTCACACAAAGGATGTTATCCGAGCCACATATTAGACAATAACCACAATAAAAGCTCTCATGTTTTATCTGAAATAATAAAATGGAAGTCAAATACCTACCGATATGTAAATGAAGGCTGGGAAACCATCCAAAAGAGTCAAAGTAAAACAAGGTTAAGAACCCGTGATAGGATAAAGAATTGTCCATAGTTTAAGGATCCACCGCTAAATAATGGACAATAAGGTGGCAACCCCTTAGGGTATCCAAAATTGTGCTTTCAGTGTTACATTTCCATCAAAAATGTAACAACAAGGATGAAAGTGAATAGTTGGCAGTCAAAAGAATGATTGCAAGGAGTGGATCTAAACAAGGAGAAAAACCAAAAGTAAAAGGGCAATGTAATAGCTCTTGCTTCGCTAGTTACCAAATTTACTACTGAAACGCAACCAGGCTCTAACTAAGCTACAAAATTACCAATATCATGCCAAATAACTACTACAAATTACAAAGTAATACAGAATTCAACACATCTTCAAGTAATAAACGAGAATATCAACCCAAGAAGTGTTTGTCTAAATTTGAATACTCCAAGCCAACAATAACACACTAAGTTAGCATTGCCAAATCCTATCATGTCAAGTTAGTAGCTACATTTGGGTTCTTTATGATATTAAATACAGCACCAAATACGAGCTAAATCAGCCAAAAGCGATGAAATTGGAAGAGGAAATTTAACTTCAAAATATTAACAGAAAGATTTAAAGAAAGAAACGAATAAGAGCAGAGGTTTAACAGAGAGAGAAAGATTTACTTTGAAGCTTCTTGTCCATGTACCTGTAATCCAACAAAAGACAAACATCAGAATAAATACGAAAAATAAAAAGAGGATAATAGAGAAAGTCTAAAACTTACTTCTTGAGATCCGGAGGCTGTCCTGATCTACTCATATTCTCTACCCCTAAGGCTTCGATTCACGACTATCGCGCAAAAGAATTGGCAGAGACGAGCCACCAGGGTTTGTGATTTTAGTCAAAACCCTGAAAGATCGTAGCTCTTCTAAATGGCTGTGGTTAAAAGGCCCAATTTCCTAGATAAGCCCAAAACATTCAATCGAAAATGTGCGATTATGTGAGAAAAGGGGTGTTGCGAGAATCGAACTCGCGACCTCTCGCACCCGAAGCGAGAATCATACCACTAGACCAAACACCCTACTTTCGATTCATCCAAAAAAGGAATTTTGTTTTAGTCAAATTTGGAAAACTTGCATCTAAACCGATCATGAAATGTTATTTAGTAGTATTAATTCTTATTATTATCATAAATAACAAAATTTTATTTAAATAAAATTAAAAAATATTTAATAATATATACCAAATAAAAATTACGAGAACTGTCAAAATCCGGGTCCGTTACTAACATGATCATTTAATTTTAATTTATCTTCTTTTCATTAGTTCAGTTAACATTTATCCTTATCAATTAATTTTATTTCACTGAAGTATATTTGATTATCAAATCTCTTAATATTAAAAGAAAAGGTATCAACCACAATACATTCTTTCTTGTAAAAAAAATAAACTGTTCGTAATATCGGAATTGGATGAACCACGAAAAGTACAATAACATAATAAAATAAGGTAACCAATCTATATGTATTTGCCTTTATTTGCTCATATTTTAAAATGAAACGAAGAATGTGAATTCGACTTATTTCCATAGAAAAATTAACAATTTGGATCGACCCTCGCTAGCTAGTGAAAAAGTGAACGGTATGATTCATACTTGGAACAAACATGAATATCTCATGTATGGAGTAGCTTGTGTTATTTGGTGGTTTTGAATGACAGTAGCAATTCTTTCCTCACTAATTCTGGAGAACAGAAAGCAACTGACGTAAAGGAAATGCCAAGGCCTTGCACTTGCTATCCTCTGACTGTAATCAGTCTCTCAATCATACACCAGAATTTCTTTGCTATCCTCTTGTTTACGATTTAATCGATCTACGTGTTCTTCTTCAAGAATATGTCTATCATATTCATAGACACAAAAGAAAAAGAAGTAACTGATTAACTGCTTCTCCAATACATAGCAACCACCCCATATTTTAATACGTTGAAGGAATCATTTAACAAACTATTGGTTCCAAGTTAGCTGAGCTCGTACATCCTTAGTTCGGTGATAATGAGACAATATTTTCAGAGTGAGAGGAGATTTCAATTCTTAAATCATTAGATATTAGAAAGGAAAGCCATTTCAAGATGTGGTCAAAGGTCTAATGGTTGGTGTTCGTGTTCAATGTCTGGATAAAACTAACATAACAATAGGTGGTTGGTATTTGATTCTAACCATTAATCATTGCCTAGCGACTTAATGCCTTAAAAACATCATATTGTGTCCAAATCGTCATCAGTTCTGATGGTTGTTAGAAACTCATACCTTATATGGCTTGAGATGAGATTTTGAGGTGTGTGTATGAGAAGTTTTTGTGTTGGTAGGTAAATGAAATGTTCATACCTAATCATAAATTTTCAAATTTCAATAAAAGATAAAATGTCAAGCATTATTTACTTCTCATCGTATTTTCCCTCTTGTACATTAAATTGTTCATCCCACATAGATGTGTACATCTCCAAGATTATATTTTTGGACTTATTAAGTGGAGAGCAAGCAACAATACCACTTCCAGCGATACTATTCCAATCCACCGAAATACTCCATCAATCTGAGGTCAAAGAGAAGCATCACATTGCACTAGGACGTACGGCCAATATACGGTCCGACCAATATAATTAAACTGAAGCAACCAAGGAGTTCTAATTTGGAAAGAAGAAGAAAAATAGGTGTCAACCCATTAGCTATAGCTTAAGGTCAATGAGGACTAAGTTACGATAATTCAGATGGTGGAATCAGAATCACAATAATTTACAAGTCAAAAAAATTTAAGAACAACGACCTGGCCTTTCGTCAGAGACATTCCCTATACAAATTCTACCCACGGGAGCCCACTTGGCTTGTAGATTTTCTCTCCTTCAAACCTCCATCCCCCTTTTTCTCTCTCTCCGGTCAACGAACATTAGAGACTAAGAATGTTAGGCAGAAGGATGATGTATTTCAAGAAGCTAGCCAAGAAACTGAAGGCTAGAAGCAGAGTTGAGTACGAGAGGTCACGGGAAGAATGCCTGTTGAAGGGCTGCGAAGAACCCCCCAAAACTCCAACTGGGTTTTTCGTTATCTATGTTGGCGACGAGCAGGAGAGGTTTGTGGTGCCAACTAACTTCTTGTCTCACCCACTCTTCAAGATCTTGTTGGAGAAGGCACATGATGATTTTGATCTCCACCAGAATATCAACAGGCTTGTTGTTCCATGCAGCGTCCCCACATTTCAAGAGGTCGTGAGTGCTGCTGAATGTTGCAACGGCAGGTTTGATGTCAGGAATTTTATTGAGGAGCTCATGTAGCTGGAGGAAACATCATTTATGAGATGTTTTCTTAAGCTCCGGGCTTGCTTTTTCACTCGTGATCTCATTATATTACAGAAAATAGATTTAGATATATAATCTCAGCTTTACCAACTTAGGTGGGCTAATTTTCTCCCCATCGGTGGCCATGTTTTGAATAGTTAGAGCAAAAATCATTCACTAATTGTACAAAATTCAATTAGTTAATCTATTCAGAGTTTGTTTTGCACTTGTTGTGGTAGAAGAAATTTGATGTGGGCTGAAGATTTTGATCAAAGTAGTAGGCCTGTACGGTTAAACTAAGTGAACTTATTTAATTACTGAAAAACTCGGCGAAGTTCTATTTATTCCACATAATTATATATGTAACGATGACTGCATATTAAGAAAGAGATAGACAAATAATTATGGCTCAGAAGGTACTGTCTGTGTAAGTTGGATGCAAATAGTAAAAGGCTTAGGCATGAATCGCCGGCACAAGTCAACCATCTGTAAGTATGGCCTTCATGTCATCAATCAACTTCTGCATCTCCACCCTTGAAAACAAGGGCGAGGGATATACACAAGCAGTGTCCAACTGTCCATCGCATATGGTATCAAATATAGCAACAGACGGGCCTACACCATGGACGGAGGCACAACCCACATATTCCTCAATTCCAAGCTTTCCATACATTGCATTTGGTTCATCAATCACAGATTCCTCAAACACTGATATTAAGGCAGTTCTTAAGGATGAAGATGGCGTGAGAGCAGGATTATCAATTGCTTTGCACATGAGGAAGTTGACGTCATCCATGTCTGTGAAATGCTTATTATTGTATTTTGCATTATCAAAGGCAGTGTAACATCTTTTTGCCAACTCCCATAGCTTTTCATCTCCACTTATGTCATGTGTGTTCAAGATAGCAGAGTGGTAAAATCCTGAACAGATGAAATAGCTCTTTGTACAGGATTTTTAGAGAAATTTAGCGACTATCAAATTACAAATTGGGTAGGATATTGAACTAACCAAGGTGATCTGGGCTGAGGGCAGGTTCAAGAATGGAACGACAATCCACAAGGGTTACAACGCCATACTTCTCCCGTTGGTGATGAGGGAGGCCTTTGGACGAATACGCTGCCATTAAACCAGCCGCTGCCATAGCTCCACACAGTTTGATCCCTCTTGACTTGCAACCCTACACAAATCTCATACTCCATTACCACAACATAAATGAACTGCCTGCTGGTCAACACACACTACAGCATGTTTTTATGGCTGGATCTTCCCTTCCAATAATTCTGATTCAACTTTGTTCTAGGCCCAATAAACGAAATTGTATTAGGCGCGGAACAAGGTTAGAATAGAATAATTGTAATTGAGGATTTGAACCCAGTTTTTATACGACACTCTCAGGCATAAGACGGAAACGGAAACTATAAAAACGAGTAACTGATTCCATGCCTAAAATTGGATTCGGTGCGTAAAGCTATCTGCTAAATTGCAAGTCCAAGACCGGGGGAACTATTTACCATGTTTCACTATAATGCCCTCTAGCATATTTATCAGGACGATTAAACCCAAGCCCAGTCCATGGAAACGGGCTTTCATCATCGTTTCTCCACAGATTAATAACTGACAAACAAACTGCGGGAAAGGTTAAGTAAAAAGGTTTTTTGTAGGTTTTTCTGATCCAGAGAGACATACTCTTTTTCATCAATTTTTACAACAATATCAATAAGGTCCCACTCTTCAAAAATATAAATATATATCAATAAGGTCCCAGTAATTAGTTTTTATATTTATAAATTATTATTTATACTAAAAATATAATAATTATTATTATGTAAATATTTTCTTAATTATTATTAATGAAATTGTGATATATTAATAATTTTTAAATATAAGTAATAATAATAAATATAATAAACTAATAAATTTGTATAATAATGAATCAGAATTCAAACTATAAAATTATTTATAAGAATTCAAACTATAAATTGAAATTGAAAATTTGATAATCTTTACTAACATAACTTAATAAATAAAAGTTAGACTTAACTTATTATTATTAATAGTTAAATTAATACATGTAAATTTTTCGTAAATTAATTTACTTGTCTCGTGTATAATTCTTATTATGTATTAATTCTCACTTCATATTTGACAAGAAAATTTCTGAAATTAAAAGAGGACTGATTATACTAATGTAGGGATAAGGAATTGCAGCTTGCAAGTCACGGAAGTGCAACTACTTTTGTTTTCTTCTCTACAAAATGTCCCTACTGCTGATAGCGACTCAGAAATTATTATGCCTTCAGTTTTAGAATTTTTATTAACATTATCATTAATTCTCTAAACTAACTCCCCATAATTATCCAGTCATTGAAGAGCATTATCAAATATATATTAATAGAATAGCGAACTTACAGCGAGTAGCCTCTGTGTTTCATCACGGCTCATGCGGAGTCTCACCACCTGAGAAACCTTTGGCGAATAAGCATCCACGAAGTTCAGATTCGACAGTCTCAGCGAATTCAAGGAATATCCAAGCACGTCAAGGCCACGGGCCCAAAAAGGCTTGTTAGCTTTGTCACGTGGAATTAAACTTTCTATTCCCAAACTAACCTCGCCTGCTTTCTCATTTTCCTTCTTCTCTCTCCCATCTTCTCTCCCAATCAAAGACAGAAGCTCCCTCAAAAGGCTCACCGCCGATGTGCGGTCGCACGCCGCTGTGTGCAGCCGGAGCGCCACTGCCCACATCGCCTCACTTATAGTATACAAACTAGCAAAGAAAACGTCAGTGTCGGTGTCCGATGATGACCAGACGTTCCGGTTCAGTTCATGCTCAAGTACAGCATGGTACGCACTAACTGAGTCGTTATCGTTGACGGAGAAGACGGCTTCAGTCGACGAAATATCAAAGTGCTGGATTTGGAGGCGGTTAGAGGCGGGAGTGACAAATGAGAAGGTGTTGGTAGTGGAGTCCAGACGGATCTTTGAACGGAGAATGGCGTGGGCATTCTGGAGGCTGTGGAGGGAATCTTGGAGAAGTGGAATTTCCGGCGGTTTGGACAGGAGGAGGGCCAGGACGGTGATGCCGGTGCCGCCGGGAACCGCCTTGCACCAGCTGTACTCTGTGCCGCCGACTTGTCGGGCGGGCGATTCATTGGTTTCGTCCGACATGTGGCGATGAGAAGGGGAGTAACGCAGAGTGTTAAGTGAAAGTCGGAAAAGTCACTTGAGTTATTAAGTAGGAGAATGGGAATTGGGTCAAATGGCAAGCTGCAAGCAACATTTTGTAACTGTGAAGTGCGTGTGGGAGAAGAAGTTGTGCAGAACAAATACAGTCATCATCATATAATTGCGAAGGGTTACTGTTTGCAAGGACAATTTTGATTTTTGACAGCTATGGACGTCCTGCCCTTGTGCATTATTTTATTGAGGGAGTGAAGGAGCAATCTCTCTCAATCTCATCTCAAAGGCTTCCCATAAAACATGATAATTGGCTTGAATGTATGATAAGGTGGGTCAGACAGAGATTAGTAACTAAATCTTTTTTCTCAATTATGAACTCCGATCCAGGCGGTTATAAAGATTAAAATCTAAGGTTTAGGATTGCCTTCCTGTCATCCTCCAGAGTACTTGTACGGCTCAGATTGGTGAATAGGTTATTAGCTGTTTTTTTAGTTTATTGACCCGTGTTAACTATTTGATCGTATTAAAAAAACTATTAATTAGGGGGTGCTTAGTTAAGGGGTATGAGAATAAATCAATAGGAATAGAATGAATGGTAAAAGTTGGTTGGTTATTATGATTGATTGAATAATTTTTTCATACCCAAGTTTTGGATAATGGTCCATACCCTCCATGTATGGGAGGAATGGGTTTGATTCCTACCAACATTAATATTTTTTAATTTTTTAATTAAATATAATTAAAATATAATTTATTAAAATATAATTAAAA
>JAOQMS010000005.1:40886021-40958019 GCA_027563885.1 Erythroxylum longipes | reverse complement strand
TAATTAAAATATTATTATTAATTAATTAATTGCAATATAATTAATTAAAATATAATTCATTCATTAATTAAAATATTGTAATTAATTAAAATATAATTCATTTATTAATTAAAATATAATTCATTTTATAATTAATTAATTACAATATTTTTTACGAACCAACCACTATCAATAGTAATGATAATTATTCCTTCATCTTAACCAACCATCATAATTGTAATAATTATATCCATTCTCATTCCCCCCTATATTCATTCTCATTCTCATTCCCATTACCTTCCATAAACCAAGCGCCCCTTAAATTTGTTTGGTTATTAGCTAGTTGGGTTGACTGATTCAACCTAACCAACTGAATTTTTAAAAGCTCCTCTACAAGAACATTTGGGGTATTCGGCTGATGAAAATTTTGCCTAATGATGATTGTGCTCTCACTTTATTCTCTACTCTTTCGATCTCATTTCTCATTTAGGGCTTGTTTGGTTGGATATTAATTTATGGAACGAAACAGAATAGTTTAAAATGTAATGAAATATAATATAGTAAAAAGTTATTTGAGAGTAATGAAAGGGTTTATAATATAACGTAATGAAACATTGTTTGAAAGATTGATGGAATGAAATATAATGTACAATAAATGACTATTATATCCCTGATATTAAAATGGTTGTTACAAAAAATTTAACACTATGATTTTAAAACAGAAATCGTGTCCAATTAAAAAGTCACGCACAACCGTGACAAATGATTTGTTATATATTTTCTATTTTAAAATAATAAAAATTTTAATAAAAGCTTATTATTTTATATTAATTATATACAATTTATTATTAATTATATAAAAATAATATTATTAATTATTTAATAAATTTTATTCTCTTATATGTGATTTATATTTAAAAATTATTTATTTTTATTTTTATTTATATAGAAATATATACAAACAATCAAAGAACAATTTTTATATTTTCTATTTTCATTAATAAAATTTTATTAAAATTTTTTATTTTATTATTAATTATATACAATTTTTATTAATAATTAAAAATATTATTATTAGGGTAACGATAAATAATATAAAAATATTATTAACTATATACAAGGGGATTAAGGTTAGAAGAAATAATTAGTATTGAGAAAAATTATTGAGGGTATATTAGGTAGTATGTATTTATTAGTTTACGTCAATCATGAACCCCCCAAATCGGAGGTTTCTTATTTTCACTGTTTAGGATAGAATGAAATGTAACATGAAACCCTCCGCTTCCATCTCATTTCGTTCCATGCCATTCCATTATGAAACCCTCAACCAAACGATAGAAGTGTATTACGTTCTATTCCGTTCCATTATTAAACCTCCAACCAAGCAGACCCTTAGGGTTATTTTAAATCTTCTTTCCTTTCCTTGGCTCTTTCCTTGGCTCTCACATCTCCACCAGATCGCTAATCGTCGATTCAAGGATGTATTTACGAATCTGTTTAACTTGCATGAGAATCAGAACGGTGCTTGTAATGGAGTTCATGAGAAACTGAATCCTCAGAAGATAGCTAATCAACAAGGTAAACACCATATCTTAGATGATTTAAAGTAAGAATTGGACCAAAGTATGAGGATTTGAAGTAACAGAGAGTCATACAGACATCCTCAGAGCCAGGCATGGAACGAAGATGTTAGTTCGAGGATGTCTTGCCATACATAGCTTTACTTTCAATAGAGTGCATCAAAGTTGGCACAAAAGTATCATTCAAAACAGCTACCAGGTCACTCTTGTTCTTCTCCCTCTCTTCATCTTCTCTACCAGGTCACTCTCTGTTTCTGTCACTATGCCTTTCTCCATTACTTTCTAGTGTCACGGTATTATTGGAAATGACTAACTTTTCTTTTACCATGTTCTAAAAAAAGCAAGGGTCCTCCATTCATCTTCTCTTTCATCTTTAGAGTCTGTCTCCTAAGCCTTATTTGGTTCGTATAGATGACTGTTGCTGTGATTTTTATGAATTTAAAAGCAAATAATTTGAAAAGATCTGATTTTAGAGAAAGCAGGTTTCATTCAAAATCTTGACCTATAAAGGTTTAGAGCTCAGTTCCCCCAGCCTCAATTCTGTTATGGGCAATCTTATCTCAGCTTTTACCTTCATACTGGAAGTCTTCTCCTCCTTCTAATCTCACCTCGATCACATATGATGATGGGTTAAAGCCTTTTTTTGTGGGCACTTAATCGTTTGTATGTATAATTTGTTAGTTGCCTATCTTTGTAAGATTGTCAAGTAATGCAAATGATTTCGTCCCAATAAATGTAAAGGGTCCCATAATGCATTAAACTTCTAGGTCCAATTCCTATTTGTGGTATCTAATCTTAAATGATTTAATTGTTTGACTTTAACTACAATGAAAGTTATCTGACATAAAGCTGCATTTTCTATTCCATGCTTGAGATTTAGTTATCTTAATTTTATTTGCTGATAAGATCAAATATTGCTAGTCACCAAATGATGCTATGTAACTTCTGTGTTCATAAGAGATTGAATCATCTTTTGCTGTGCTTAATAGTTGCCAATTCTGCATACCGGCTAGAGAAATAGAGTATGTTTTCTCTTTTGTAATGCTTGCTTTATTAGTCTAAAGGGAAACATATTTACAATCCTTAATTTTCTTTACTACTGTTTCTTTGCATTTGCATTTTCAATTGAAGATATGATTTTGCTATTTTGGTACACGAAGACTACTTTTCTACTGAACAACACCTTGATATGAAATAAATGATTTTACAAGTCAGGTTTAGGTAAAGTGGGAGCAGAAACGCCTATGCACTTACTTCAACCTAACAGGTAATTTATCCTGCAATCTTTTCCTATAAGAGTTTCTAATGCTTGACCAGCATATAATTTTACTTTGTTGAAAGAAGCTATTGTCAAGATAATTTCTTAACTTGATGTTCCTTTAGTAGATTAGGATTCTAGTTGTAACTATCTGTTGATTTAACGAAACATCAGTGCCTGCAGTTCCTCCTTTGGGACCAGTCTGAAACTAAATATGAGATTTAATGAAACTAAATCTGAGATAGATTTAGTTTCATTAAATGAAGTCTAATAGTAGTTGAGATAAATATGGATTTGTTGCAGTCTTGACTGTGTCAAGCAAAGTATATTGTACGTAGGTGTCATTATCTGTTGTAAAAAGTTGCATTAATTTTATGGAGGTTGTAGCTACTCTTTGTATTTATTGCATTTAACTCCATTTATTACTCACAACTACCCCACCGTCCCTTTTTCAAATTTAAAATGGAAAGACTCAACATAATCTTACCTTACAACATACTTATACACAAAACTATCCCTATATTTTACTGATATGCAGAGTGAAGAATGTTACAACAGTTCGTCGATCGGATTCTAACTAGTGACATCTTCTTCAGTAAGTTTATTCTCTCTCTCTTCTTCCCTGAACACTTGTTAGTCACCGTTGTTAGTTATTCTCCTTCGTCATCATTAGTTGTTCCCTGCCAGTAGTTTTCATTAGGTTGTGTGGCTTATGTTATTTGGTTTGTTATAGAAATAGAATAAATGAAGATGAACGGATTAAGCCAGAAAATTGCGATTATAATAGTGGCTACAGGAGATTAAAATAAGAAATAAAAAGCAAATAAGAAAAAAGTGCTTATCTGTTAAGTTGTAATAGTTTTATAATGTCTACAATCATAATCATTGTGTTTTAATAGTTTTGATATTCCTATTTATATAAGGATCAGTCTTTTAAATATTCATACTGTCGAACAAAATGCATGCATATTTTGTTTTATTTAACAAACACTCATGTTTCTAAAATGTTGTATCAAACTTCTCTATAAATTTCTTATTCACAGTAAGGGGGTGCTTGGTTGAGGGGTATGAGAATAAATCAATGGGAAAGGAATGAATGGTAATGGTTGGTTATTTATTATGGTTGATTGAATAGTTTTTTCATATCCCAGTTTTAGATAATAGTCCATAACTCCCGTGTGTGGCAGGAATGGTTTTGATTCCCGCAAACACTTATATTTTTAATTTTTTAATTAAATATAATTAAACTATAATTAATTAAAATATAATTAAAATGTGATTAATTAAAATATAAAATATAAATAATTAAAAATTAATTAATTAATTAATTAAAATATAACCAAAATGTAATTAATTAAAATAGAACAAATTTTTATTTCTCAATATTTTTAACAACTCAACCACTATCAATGGTAATGTTAATCATTCATTCTTCTTAGCTAACCATCATAATTATAATAATTATATCAATTATCATTCCTCACTATATTCATTCTCGTTCCTATTATTATTCTTCTATGTGAACCAACCGCTCTCTAAATATGCAATCCTAAAAGGACACATTTGCACAAACTTTTTTTTTATTTAACACACAGTCATGTTTCTGAAATACTATCTCAAACTTGTCAAATTTGGTGAACAAAAAGGTACCATTATTTTTTATAATGACCTTTCAATTTTGAACTCTCTCCTATCATTCCACTGAAGCCTAACTTGCAACCATTTTGTTTTATCCCTAGCTCTCTCTTTTCTCTCTTTTTTATTTTCATGTTTAAGATGGTTTTCTCTAGATTTTTTATTCTTATCCGAATCTTATTAAGATGTTTTCGTAATCATGCATTAAAACTTGATTATTTAATATTTACAAATTTATATTTATCTTTTTCTAATATTATTTAATTATTTAATTGTTCTTTTATTATCAAAATGAAGTAGTATTTTCTTAAACTATTATAAATAAACAAACAATAATTTAATAGAAAATATTTTTATAATGTAATATTTTAAACAGAAATATATTACAATAAAATTGTGTATAATTTTTGAATAATATTTACAAGTTAATTATATTACTCATTTTAAATTAAGAGATCAAAATAATTTTCAATTAAGTAATTAATAAAAATATATTGATGATAAAAAGTATTTATATATTTATTTTGTTGGAATAGTCTAATTGCAACCAATTTGACTAACTAACCAGTGAAACCAATTGCAAATTGATTAATAAGTATATAATCTTCTCTCAGCTTATATGACTAGATGGCATCATCTCAAAAAAGAAACAAAGGAGAAAGTCAAGGGAGAATGATATAGGTTGGCCAAAATAAACACTTATTATCTTTTTTGACAATTGTAACCAATATATTCAAAGAAGTAAGGAAAAACGTGGTAGAGTTATTTATCAAAGGATACCATGGAAGAAGGTGGAGGAAAAGTTTAACAAAGCGACCAACTTATAATGGGATAAAACTAAGCTTAAAAATAAGTTTGATTGGATGAGAACTAGATGGAGTCTTTGGAAACAGTTGAAAGGGAAAGAAACGGGATTAGGATAAAACTATGACAAAGGAACAATTGCAGCTAGTGACAATTGGTGGACTTCGAAGATTAAGGTTAGCCCATTTTAAGTCATTTTCCTTTTCTTTAATGCTAAATAGTTAGTTAAATATAAGTTATTTAATTTGTTGTAGGAGAACATCAATTTTAAAACATATAAAGAGGAAGGGCTTAAACCTGAGCTTGAATGTAAGTTGAATCAACTTTTTGGATGTTTGACCCAAAGAGAGATTGCATTTTGTCCTATGCTGACCTTCCACAAGAATAACGAGAAGTTGAGGAAGTATATGTTCCTTCTCTACCTGATAGTCATAATGCTCATCATCAATTGTCAAGCTATCATGTTCATAAGAATATAGATAAGACTATTGGGCTAAACAATTATTAATGTGACTAGTGATTGGGAAGAGGTATGGAGAGAAACTACCTCGACCTCTGCATCTGCTCCTGTTACTACCCCTCTCACATGATGAATGGAGTGAGAGAAGAAGAGGCAAAAGGGTTTTGGAGAGTGATAGTTTACAAAATAACAAAAGTGTAAGAACTGGTTCCACTAAAAGGGTATGAAGATCTGCAACAATGTATGAGAAGCTTGAAAATATGAAGCAATTGATTCAAGAGAGAGAGTGCAACAATATAGATGAATACTTCCATTACAAAAATTTTGAACACGATCAATATTGGTACATCACAGAGTACTGGTGCTAGTGCGTCACATCATGATGTTACGACCTATGGCCCAACTGTTACTTCAAAAATGATATTGATAGATAGAGATCTCTTTTGGTTTGAAAAACCTCTCATAAGTATTCTTTTCGACTCTAAATGTTGGAATCGTCCATTTCAATATATAAAAACAATCAATTTGAAAATGCTGTAAGAGAAGAGATGTCACAATACCCGTGGCTCGACCGTTACTTAAAAAATTGATGTCATTTTTGAAGTTTATCTTAAAAAATATATATGGTGAGCCGAGTTAGCCCGGTTAGGCCTACCCATCCGAGCCCGTCGGGTCACAGGCCAAGAAGGCCTAGTCCAGCCCATTGACATCTCTATAAAAGGTCAAGAATCGTAAGCTCAAAAAATGAACTCGCAATCATAGTTATAATTTTATTTTAAATTTTAATTTAATTATATTTCTATATTTTTATAGTTAATTTTTTAATTTAAAATAAATTTATTTTTATATTTTATAATTATTTAATAAATATGGATTTTCATAACTAATTATTTATGAAATAAATGTATGTTATAAACTAAATATTTAATTCAACTTAATCATATCGATTTGAAAAAATTAAAATATATTTTAATAAATATTAATCTACAAATAAAAAGTTTCCAAATTTCTTACTTATTTGATTATTTATGTTTATTAATAAATATTATAAAAGAAATTAAAATTAAAATAATTATTAAGTTTATTCACTAAAATTAATATCTCTCCACTTTTATGAAGTATCATAACAAAAGTATAAGTATGTTGATATTAATAATTAAATAATATTTTTAGTTTTAGTTTTAAAATTAAAAACTCACATTGAAAAAAAAAAGAAAGTGGAGCAAATAAGGAAACTTTGATGTAAGGATGGCAAAAGAGCTCAAGGCTGGCCTGACATAGCCCGAAGACAACGGGTCAAGCCTAAATTGACCAGGCTTCAGGCCTTGTTTTCTCGACCCTGTCGAGTCTCAGGTTGAGCTTAGGCTCGAGCCGCCCATGTTTAGTGGTGCAAAATAAAGTTGTTTTACTTTTAAAGGTATAAAATTTGGCTTCACAGATTGTCATCCCTACTTTGATAAAATGCTATAAGAAACTTTTGTCATTCGACTCCTGATTAAAGTATCTTTAAAAGCCCCTTCTTGAATGATTTTCACAAATCTCCTATAATGGTTTAATCCTTAAGTCTTCTCTAAGATGCATCACATAGTACTTTCATATTTGTAAATAGTAATGTTTTAAAAATTAGATCAATATCAAAAGTTTTTTTCTTATTACTAAATTCTAAAGTATTTTCTTATAATCATAAATAATTTTCAAAGTTATAAAAAAATTCACAACCTAATATTCCTTCTTCCTTAATCAAGATAAAAATTAAGATAATTATGCATAAAAATTATGGTTTTAAATACCTGTAAAATAAGATTATAAATATAATTCATACAATCGATATTTTTTAAAAGGATATTTATACAATGAATGCATACAAAGACCTATAAATATGTACATAATTTGGTTGAAAGTACCTAACTTATATATAATTAGTTAAATTATCTATAATAAAGTGGACAACATTTTTTTTGTTCAACTCATTTGATAATTTCGTAAAATAATTTAAATAAATTATGAGCACGTTTTATTATATTATAAGCATCTATAAATTTGATAAAAGTTATTCTAATATTGCAATAAACTAAGAAATTAATCAAAGTAAATTATCTTCAATCAGTTTACTCATCTACTATACAGTATATCATGTTATTCTTAAAATGGACTTAAATGTATCCACAATCAATTTTTATTTCTTTTTATAAATCTTGAAACAAAGACACATGAATATCATAATTAAAAAATCTTGAACCTATTGTTATTATAGTATCTATTACTTTATTTAAGAAAAAAGTAAATTTAAAGTAAAGTATTCGAAGAAATAAACAAATGAAAGAGTCATCTAGCCTAAACTTTGTTACATCGCAATGCATTATCCTTATCAATCAAATCAGTTTTTAAAATTGGTTGAGCATAAGGGGAGTGGTTATCGGAGGGAAATAAAAATTTATGTTAATAATAGCTTTTCTTTTTATTTTTATTTAATACGTGTTGTACGTCATCATCTCCCAAAAATACATTACGGGTCCCTTTATTTGTTTCTTTTTGACTTATTTTTGCAAATACTTTTTAATTCTATTGTTTACATCAACTTATACTTTTTTATAAGAAGTAATATTAACCTTAACACTAATAAGATGTTCTTTTCTATGAATTCCTCTCCCTTTAAACTTTATGTTAAGCATATATTTATATTAATTATTTCTATAAAATATTTAAGAAGAACAAAAATAATTTCAAGTTGGATAATTTCATATTGAATTAACCTTACCATAAGTAAAGGATATTAAGTTCAACAAAACTTTTTTATGATGATTTTATATTTTTCATTATAATTTTAACTTAAAATTTATGAGAAAAATAGTTTATGATCTTATTATCATAATGTTTGAATATTTAATCATTAAATAAAAAAGGACTCATGCTATTTTGTTTTTCATTTTAAATTCAACAGTTAAAAATATTATTGGAATTTATGCAAATGATACATCTTCATCTATGTATATGTATAATAAAGTAGAAATATATCACAAGAGTTTGAACACTAACAATTATTAAGTTTTAATAAAAAATAAAAATAAAAATTAATTAATGATTACATTATCACTGTAGTGCTCACAATTTTAAACATTGTAGATATATATATGCACTTCAAAAAAGACAACAAACATTATCTAGTAGTTAGTAGTTTTGAAGAAGAAAACGTGAGATTAGTTTGATATATTTTGAATGGTTGATATTAGTGAATACAATATATATATTAATATGGATGATTCCAACCAAAAAGTTAGGCGGACGCTTTTCAAATAATAATTCAGCAGAATAAAAATTCCTACAAAAAAGTATTATGCATAATCAAAATGTTCTACTCATTTTCTCATGCTTTGTGACTACTAAGACAGGTTAATTATATTTAATGCCTTCAAATATAATATGTAATTAAAAAAAGGCAATAATAGAAGGAATATTATCGCTCAAATATGGACAATTTATGTTTGACAAATAAGGCATAATCACAATAGTTGTTCGTATACGTATTTATAAATTGTCTACTAAGTTTTAAAAAAATGCAATTGGCCATCAAGGACAGAGGTTGACCATAATGATATAAAAAACATTATGCTTGATATTCTTCTTAAACTTGGTGATTATGACCTTTCAAATTGTAAACCCTTAAGCTAGTAAAAAATGCTCCATATGATTATTATGGATAAGTGTACCTCTTATGCATATTTCATGTTAATCATAGATAGATTGACAACCACTACATGTTAAAAACTAACTATTTGCCAGTTTAAGCTCTTTGATTGTCATTTAAAACAATTAATGTCTTCTATAAAAATCTTTGGGAGATATTTATGGTCAATTAAAAATAACTGTTGCAGAGTTTAGGAGTATTGGTAATAACTACTTTATTCTCTTCCTTTCATAATCTAAACTGATCTTAAAATCATAATATTATGTTTAAATTTGTCTACAGTAAAACTTTCATCTACTATATTTATCCCAAAAGTAACACATTTAATGAATTCTTATGAACATAATATTTGAAGTACTGTATATACAGAGCAATTATATTTCATGCCTTTTGATATGAGGCTTAATTCAAGATAAGAATTAATTCATCATTATGTACCTTCCTTCATTGGATGGAAAAATAATTTATGTGCTTTTTGCAGGTATGAGTGGGAGATGTCTTTCCTCTTTCTTCATTAAAGGTAACTAAAATCTACTAAAAAGATGAGGTCAATGATAAAAGGTAAAAAGTGGACAATAATGATGCAAAGAAAATGTGCATGTTTCTATTGAAGGGTATTTCTTTTATTATTATCGTGGCTTAAACATTGAAACCAAGTAGCCAATAAATAATAAAGGTTACAACTTTCTATCAATAAATTGAATTTCAAAGTAAGAACACAAAACGTAAAAAATAATAATAGAGGAATTTACATAACCAACTAAATATTTGTAACATAAACTAACATAGGGTCATGTTTTGTTCCCTTGACCAAAACATGACAAAGACATTGAGTTCTTTGGGGACCTAACTTGAAATAAAAGGCTAATCCCTAATTATGTCATTCTAAAGTATTATTTGAGTATCTCAGATTAGTAATTTGCATTTTCACCAGAAAATGACCATACTAAAGAGGATTTAGACAACAAGCCTCAAAATATTAGAGATAATGACTCATCTAGTCTTCAATTCAATCATATTAGTCTCTTAACTACTTAAAAAGAAAATAGAGAAATGAATGTTTGTTATTTGGCTTGTGATAAACACATTGGCTAAGATATCTATAAATAGAAGATATATTAATAGATATACGTTTATATCTGTAGAGTGCCAAGATTGCACTTTTAGGAGTAAACAATTACACATACTTATTCAACAAGTCCATGGAAAATAGATTAATGATTGATAAAAGGAATATTTGTCAAAGCATAAATATTATGAATTTTGCATCATAAATAAAAACCATCAAGTTAATTTTAATACTATAACATAAGACAACTGAAAATACGAGAAAATTGAAGAAAAACATATAAAAAGTTATAGATTAGGAATATAAGCTTTAAAGATGCTAAATCTAATAATATACTCTTGTCGGTTTTAAACACAAAGAAGCAAAATCTTAATATTATCTAAACTACTGCATGAATTATGACTTATATATAGTAAAGGTAATTAAAGAATGTTGATTTATCATTAGAAGTTCAAGGTATGATAAAGACTATCTAAATTACCATAAGTAAACTAAAAGGCAAAATTCTCCATAATGTCAAGATGTCACCGTAGAAAGTACTAAGATAGGTCATGAAAAATTAAATAAAATAATTTTTTGTCTCACTTATCATGTTTGATGATGGTAGAACTTTTGATTTGGAATCGAACAAAAAAAAAACAGCCAATAAAATGTCTGCTAACCACCTAAAAGTCAACATATATTATAAAAGATGTATGAATATGTTAATTTGGATCGTTCTTACTTAATCAAAACTTTTAGCTTATTGTGCTTTAATAAACAAAACAAAAGAAGTTCTATATATTTTGATATCAAAACTTGATCTTTTAGAAAAAAGGAACTAAAAGTAAAACACTGTAGTTACAAAACTAACTAAAGTTAAACATCGTAATTACAAAAGTAACTTCACTAAGCAATCAATTTCACCAAGTTCATTTACATAATATTTTTTAGTAAATTTTTTTCAATAACTTAAAGACCAAAATCCATAAAAGAACTCTTTTATGCACTAGTTTCTCGAGAGACAAACAAAGTGAATCAAAAGTCATATAAACTCCAACTAACGTATGTTAAAATTTTCGTTTTAATTGATAAACAAGGAATTGTAAAACCCAGGAGAAACTAATATAAGTATCTAAAAATAACTTTAAAGACAAAAGCATCTCAAAATAACTCCTAAGTTAAAACCATCTCAAAATAACTTTAAATGTAATAACACAAATAAAAACTTACCTTATGTATGAAGTATTGTAGCAATAAAAAAATTAAGAATTTATATTGTTCACCAAGAACTATTACTAATAAATAATTATGGAACGTAAGTGTATAATGCTTTTGCGAGAGAGCTCAAAATGACAAAACCATCAAAAGAGTGTGAGAAATTATTGCCTTACTAAGTTTTTTTTTTAAGTTTGAGATTAATGATGCCAAAGGTGATATGGGGATCTGTTGTCGTAATAATATATACAGTATAACACCAAATTGATTGAAATATAATTGAAAATATTTTGGGAAAATTTAAGATAAGAGATGAATAGTAAAGATTGAACAGAATTGAAGAGGTTGCAAAATTTTAATTAATAAAAGATCAAAAAAATGTGTGCTTACAAATTAACAAATATCGATTTAGAAATCAACTAGTTTATTAGTTAACATAATAACATATAAATTTAAATATTATTACTACAAACCAAATTGAAATGTAGGCAGATTCTTGATTTTGTCAATTGAACTAGTTCGCTTGATCTAATTTTAAAACATTAGTAGATAAGATTTTGAGACCTAGAAATGTGTAGGACTTGGTTAGGACCTAACCACCACTCATCCTATATAAGTAAGTAAAATATCTTTTAAGAAGTAAGTGAGCAATAAACCATTGATCACTTCTCCCTAACAATACATTATTGATCACTTCTCCCTAACATTAAATTGGGAGTTTACTTTAACATCTGAAGCTACCTTTTAAGAACATAAAGATCATCACAAAGATACCACAATTATATAGTCAAATCATAGATAGAAGATCTACTGAGGGACATTACAGGTTTGCATATATATTAATTAGCATTGTTTATGAGAAATTCAAACGAAAGCTAAGAATTAAGATAAAGATTCTAAAAAAAATCCTATGTTTATTATAAGAATAATAGTTTTGCAACCAAATAATAAGCATGATACTTATAAAGGAAATACCACTATAAGCGATGTTCCTAAGCTTATAGGAATAAAAGAAGGGGTCAATTAACATGCTTTAAGCTTAACAAAGACTTCTCAAACTCATTAATTGGTCAATAATGTCGTCGAGCCTAAAGGAACAGAGGTATATGATGGATATTCCTATAATAGGATCATTAGGGGAGGTATACAAAGACATTCCATCCTTCCAAAGTATTAAAGAGGAAGGCTTGTTTAATAATATATAATCCTTTTATGACTAAAAATACAAGCAAGCTGCCCCGTCAAAGTTCAAGATATAAAATTTGGAAGTTTATAGCAACACTAGAGATCCTACCAACCATGTTTCATAATATCATGAGATGATAGATTTGAACCAGGATTTAGATGAACTAAAGGGTAAATCATGCTCATCAACTTTGGATGGAGTAGTTAGAGATTGTTGTTTGACTATAACAAGAGGATCAATGCCATGCTTTTGGCAAATTAAATCAAAATTTTAAGCTTACTTTGTTATAAAGAAAAGGAGACCCAAAGACTCCGCTACTCTTTTTAATATGGTGTAAGGAAAAGGAGAAATCCTCATACATTACACATATAGATTTAGTACCAAAGCCACTCAAGTACCAAATTTGTACACCAAAATTGTGAAAATTAAATGTAAGAAAGGTTTACGTTGTCATTAAACAATGTGAAAGTCTCTCTTGATGAAAAAAGTGTACATTTAAGAGGGGGTGTAGAAATAAGTAAAAAGTTTCATCATTAAGGAAGAAGTTGGATGCTCCTTAAAGCCAATAGAATAATTATCTTTTAAGGTTGGGGGTAAAGGAGGAAGAGAGAGCACATTGTAGCAATCTATCATAAGAAAGATGTAGGAAATAATGAGTAGAAAGAAGTAAAAACATACAAAGATCCATAAATGCACCTGAATGCATCTCTAAATCATATTCTTAATTATGATAATATTAAAATATCATAAATCCTCTAAAGTTAACGGTGAGCAATAATAAGTCTAGGGGGTTTGACAATTTTTTTACTAAGATTATAAAAATGAGACCCATAAGTGTAGAAATTTATGAAAAGCTAGTGATTCTTTATTGAAGAATGCTTTAATTTATTGAGACAATAGAGTACAAGGAAAGAGGGATATGTGATAACAAAAGTTCTCACTTTATTGAATCATAAAGGTAGCTATACAACAATCTAACTAAGTGTAGGAGTGATTAATACCAGCATACCTAGATAAAGAAGTTGTACACATGTTTGAGGCATCCATTATCATTATGAATGAAATGAGCAAAAAAATGAGCAATAAAAGAAGTATATAGAGCAAATTTTATTCAAGTGCCAAGATCTTGAGTTATTGAATCCTAATGATGATGTAATAATGTTTGCAATGATTTTAGCTAACCGCGAAGTGAATAGGGTTTTAGTAAACAATGATAATTTTATTAACATCTTATTTTATAATACTTCTATTGAATTGTGATTCACTAGAGCATAGTTAAGCCTTGTATCAACACCTTTAGTAGGGTTTAAAAGGATATACATATAAAATAAAGATGACACTTACGATAAAGTTAAGAGTACAGTAAGACATGTTACAAGACCTTTAGGATTTTGTGTTTTTCGTAAACCTCCAACTTATGATGTCATTTTAAGAAGACTACCTTTGTATTCTCTCAAGCAATTTCTTCACCTTAGTAATTACTAATTAAGTTTGTAATATGTAATGGGTAGCTAAGATACTTGGAGACTTAAAGGCAACCAAATAATGTTATCTTACTTCATTAAAAGTTGATAGGAATTTTAGTGTGCATAATAATAATTCACAGGATTTAAGGAAGACATAAAGAACGAAGTCTATAATAGAGGTGAAAGAGTTAGATATACGATATTTGATGGTTATGAAGATTATAAAAATATAGGAAAATGTTGGTGAGGCATATATAAAAGATCAATTAAGGGAGTAAAAGAACATTTTTATCTACTGACTTGAGGACATTCAGGGAATTGATCTGGAGATTTTGATCCACAAACTAAATGTTAGCCCATGGTTTCAAATTTATTAAGCAAAAAAACAAATTTCAATCGAGGAAAGGGATTCTTATTATCCATTAAGGTTTGCTTGTGGGATTTTACAAAGGTATCAACCTTTTTCTATTTTTTAAAATGAAGGTTCAACTAAACCAAGCGTTCTTAATTCCTCAAGAACTCTTATTTGTTAAAGACAGAAATATAAAGTTATTTTCCAGTCATGGGTTCCTTTGAGTGGCTTGTTTAAACTCATTATAGGTCTAATGTTTAAGCTATACTAGGATGAGAATTCACTTGAAGGTATGATTTAGTATGTAAACCTAAATAGTTCTGAGGATGACTTAACATTTTTCAACTGACAAGCTACTTGGAAGGAGTAGATAAGACACCAATAATAAAGTTGAAGTTAACTTTGATGAAAGACTGTCGTCCTTTAAGATTTGGTAACAAAAATCACTAAAAAGAAACCCCAAACTAAATTTGAAAATATTACAATTTATAATTCTTTCATTAGGTCTAGGGAGCAAGGCCTACTAAAAAGGAGATGATGTATAATTTTATAAAAGAGGAGATGAAAAAATTTGTTTTCGTCCTTTTAAAATCTTCAACTCTGACATTTTATATATGCCTTTTTATTTCAAGTCTTGTTTCCATTCTAAAAAAAAGGAATTATAACCCTACATTGCCTCTCCTCTACCTTTCCATTGACTTACTACAATTAAAAGTCCTAAACCTTAGAACTCTTGTCTAAAAATACATGAGTTAGAACTTGGTGCTCGAGAGTGGGGCATCTAACATAAAAAGATTATGAGAGCTTATGAAGGAATGCATTGAGAAAAAACTTAGATTTAAAGTTGAGAAATTGATAAAACTTTAAGATGAATTTACAAGCTTCTTAAAATCGATAAAAGGTTTCGTGGAGAGGTAAAAGAGGGATTTATAATGATTTTTGAATACCCAAATTTATTGTATTAAGATACATTTCTACTCACCAAAAATATCTTATTGGTCTCAAAATCCATTTTCTTTCTTAAACTCCATATAATCATTAAAGTTATAGCTGGTGTTAAGCAGTTAAAATTTAACTGACACGTAACACATTTATAACCAAAAAGGCCTTTCATTTAATATGGATAAATAACATTAAATATTTATGATAATGTGAGATCTGAATAATTAGGTAAATATGGTTTGTTGATGAAATTTAAAGAGATAACTAGTATACATTAAGATTATTTGATCCTATATTGTGAAGTAAGATAATCTTTGTCCTAAGTTTATCTTGATAACCTATCTTTTGGACTCAGACAACCCATGCCTTAAGTTCTTCATCCATCTTTTGGACTTAGATAATCCATGCACTAGGTCTCTTATTATAGCACACTTATTGTGTCTCTTTACCATATCCTTCTTTCTTTTATCATATCTTTGTCATATAATGTCTCGCCTACTTGTGAATAGACCTCTAACACGTAAGGGAGTTGGTCGAGATCCCTAATTGTAACTCATCATTTGAGAATAAGAAAAACTTCTTTTTACCAAGTAAGTGAATAATACCTTAATGATGGATTCATCTCTCTCAAAACAAAATTGAAAATTGTCTCCAACATTGAAGTGTTTACATCAAAATTACCTCCATCACTATTTTATAGGAATAGAAAGACCATTAATCATAAAACAATACTACATATTTATAATCAAATCATAAACAAAAGATATATAAAAAAATATAGTAAGTTTGCAGGCAGATTTCATCAGTAATCGAAATTTGAATCATGTTTAAATTATATCATATTGTATTTAATTTATGGTATTTGTAGATCATATTATATCATTATTTCGTTTTTTTACATTATATCTTATCAAATGTAATCTTAGGGGGTGTTTATTTGTTTTTTATTTTTCTGTTCTTGTTGCGGTTTTAATAAAGAAGGAAACAACATGGTAAAACACGTTTGGTTGTTTCTGTGCAATCTATTATTTCTAAAAATAAAAAACTATAACAGATTCACAAAAATAGAAAACAGACAATTTTCAAAATTTTCACAATAGGTTTTTGTTTTTGTTTTTGTTTTCATTTCTACTTCTCCCTCTTATAAATTTCCTCTACTGTAGAAACTCTCATCTTTCTTTCTTATATCCCATACTCATCTCTTCTCTCTCTCTCTTGCTTCTTTGTTCTTCTCTTCTCTCTTAAATCCCTAACACATCTCCTCTCTTTCTCTCTCTCTCTACTATTTTTCTAGTTTGCATTTTTTCGTTTCTGGTTTTTTGATTTTTTGGTTTGAGTTTCTGCATTTATGATTTTTTGGTTTGCGTTTCTGCATTCTAGTTTATGTTTTTCTAATTTGCATTTCTGCCTTTCCAAGTGTTTTTCTAAGTTTTTGGTTTGTTGTTTTCCGTAGACTAGATGCAAAGTTCAATGGCCAGTAAATCCCATTTAAACATGTGATGAGAAATCCAGTCAATTTCAAGGTTAAAGCTTCAATTATACATGTTTTTGTTTTCAATTTTTATATTACAAACCTAGGCCAAACAAGTTTTTTATTTTTTAACAAAAAATAGAAACAAAAAATAAAAAACAAAAAATAAAAATCACAACAAAAAAGTAAAAATAGAACTAGACGCCCCTTAATGTTTTGTAAGTTACAATTAAATTCATAGTTATTACTAACTTGGCATATGTCTAAACTAACGTGGCACACGCCTCCAACTATGTGCCATTGTTTTTCCTAGGGGTGGGCATGGTTCGGTTCGGTCGGTTTTTGGCTGTTGAACTGAACCGAACCGAATAATCGGTTTTATCCCACAAGAAAACCGAACCGAACTGAATGTCAGATGAAACAGAAAATTCAGTTTGCTTTGCGGTTCGGTTCGGTTCGGTTACTTCAATCGGTTTGAGTCCTAATCTTGGGCCTTAAAATTTGGGTCAATTTTAGTACATGTCTAACATTTTTATTTCATTTTAAGACCTATTGGGTGATTGTCATACTTGCAAAGTTGCAAACTTACCTTATATACCGAGAGCTAGAAGTATAAAAACATACAATCTTTTTTTGTTTTTAGTTGATCGGTTTGGTTCGGGTTGGTTTGGAAAAAATTTTGCCTACACCACACTCAAACTGATATAGTTAGTTTTTCAATATCTAAAACCAAACCGACCATCCATTACTCTGGTGTGGTTCAGTTTGGCCTAATTTTTTTAGTTTTATGGGTCATTTCGATTTTTTCGGATTTTTTGCCCACTCATAATTTTTCAGTAATAAACTGATGTTCGATTAGCTTGGGCTCATTTATTTGATCGGGACACAAAACTTCTAATCGGAATGTAAACTCTACACGGCGATTGGGCCTGTCCTAAAGCATTGAACACCAAAATAAGGAAAAAACAAAAGGACATACTGTTTAAAACAGTCAAAATCACGACAACCAAAGGCACAACTAAATCCTCACCGTTCGATGTCAGGAGCTAAGAATTCAACCGTTGGATGACACTCCTAGCGAGCGGGTCTCAAAAATTTCAAATCCCACTCACAACCCGCTCTCACTTCATACCAAAAAAGAGAAAGGGAAGGGACGGAGACACAGGGAGAGGCGTCTGAGAGCAGTGAATCGGACCTAACAGTGACAGTTCGAATCGGATCAAGGAAATGTCGGGTCGACACGAGAAGGAGAAAGGCGTCAACGTCCAGGTCCTTCTCCGATGCAGGTCAGCAACTGCTCTTTGCCCTGTTTTTCGCTTCTCGATTATTTGATTTCGTGGATTTAATTTCAAGTTGTTTGGACGTTAGGCCGTTCAGCGATGAAGAGTTGAGGAACAATGCTCCTCAGGTTGTAACGTGCAACGAGTACCAGAGAGAGGTCTCCGTCTCCCAGAGCATCGCCGGCAAGCATATCGACAGAGTTTTTACTTTTGACAAGGTCTTCTCTTGTTTCTTGTGTTCCACTTCTAGGACTTTGTATTTGATTTTGGATCATGTTTGAAAATTTATATTTTGGGGCATAGGTTTTTGGACCTTCAGCCCAGCAAAGGGATCTCTATGAACAAGCTGTGGTGCCAATTGTGAACGAAGTTCTGGAAGGTTTCAATTGTACAATTTTCGCATATGGTCAAACTGGTACTGGTAAAACATATACAATGGAAGGTGAATGCAAGAGGTCTAAGGTAGGGCTTATCAGTACCTTTTGGTTGTTTTTATCAGATTGATGTTTTATCTCTCATAGTATGTGGAATGGAAGTTGTTGTCTTGTTAATTGTGATGTTATAATGGGAGCAGAGTGGGCCTAATGGAGAGTTACCTCCTGAAGCTGGGGTCATACCCAGAGCTGTCAAGCAAATTTTTGATACTCTTGAAAGCCAGAATGCAGAATATAGTGTAAAGGTGACTTTTCTAGAGCTGTACAATGAGGAAATAACTGATCTACTTGCTCCAGAGGAAATTTCCAAGGTTTCTCTGGATGAAAAGCAAAAGAAGCAGCTTCCATTAATGGAAGATGGAAAAGGTGGAGTTCTTGTAAGAGGTTTGGAGGAAGAAATAGTGACAAGTGCCAGTGAGATCTTCACTCTTCTTGAGAGAGGGTCTGCGAAACGTCGAACTGCAGAAACCTTGTTAAACAAGCAATCAAGGTAAGACTTTGGTAGCTATTTCATGATTATGGTAAATTCGTATACATATTTTTTTCACCTTAGGAAGCTATCTTGTCCTTTAGTCGGTCGCATTCTCTCTTTTCCATTACAATACACATCAAGGAAGCAACACCGGAGGGTGAAGAACTAATCAAATGTGGCAAGCTAAATCTGGTGGATCTTGCTGGGTCAGAAAACATATCTCGTTCTGGTGCTAGGGAGGTATGCAGTTTCATGTTGACATCATTGACCTTATGAGTTTCAGTGGTGGTTGGCTAATAAGAATCTAAAATAAAAAGTCCGGGTTATCTCATAATCCGATTGTACTGTTCGCTGTGTTTTAGGGTCGTGCAAGAGAAGCTGGTGAAATTAACAAAAGTTTGCTTACCTTGGGTCGAGTGATTAATGCTCTTGTTGAACATCTTGGGCATATACCTTACAGGTTCAAATTGTTTTCTTGATCTGATTGGTGACAGCGTGTTCTTGATTTTCTTTTCCAACTTGTGTTCATAACTAAAATACTCCAGGGATAGCAAGCTCACAAGGTTACTTCGTGATTCACTTGGGGGAAGAACTAAAACATGCATTATAGCCACAGTTTCACCAGCTGTTCACTGTCTCGAGGAGACTTTGAGTACCCTGGATTATGCGCACAGGGCAAAGCACATAAAAAATAAACCCGAGGTTCGTTTTCATGCAGAAATTTAGTGTATTGTTTTATTAACGTACTCCTTGTTTGGTTAAATTAACATCAAATACATAATTCACGTAATAAATTAACGATCCCTGAACTCGGAATTGAGAACACACTCCATAAATAATGGTATCTAGGATTTTGAGAACTATGCAACTTCAAATGTTAAAACTCTGTAGGAGTTGGTGTTGTGTAAATTGAACTAATGCTAAATACTACTTATCATCTGCTGGCTGTTTTAAGCTAGTGTTGTAGCACTGCAACTTTTCATGTTTAAGCTCTTTAAGCAGCTATTTTAAAAATCGATCATCAGGTTAGAGTACGGTTCTGTTGGCAACTATGGAAAGGACTGTATCTCCTTCATTTTCTTTCAGACCGCTCTTGTATACAAACTGCTACATGAAATGTTTGTGAACGCATGGCTGTATTTTCTATCTGTGCTTAATATATAGTAAGGTGTGCTTACATTAGTTCAGATATGAACCTTGCTGCTTGAGTGAGTACGCACCTAAATTGGATACATGGACTGAAGAGTATTTAGAAATTTATGTGGCTGCTTGTAGGTTAATCAAAAAATGATGAAATCTACTCTCATCAAGGATCTTTATGGAGAGATTGACAGGCTTAAGGCAGGTGAGATGGCTTGTCTTTGGCAGGCTGGTAATCATAAATTTATGTAAAGTGTTCAATAAAGTTGCATGGAACTTATGGTGCCCTGGTTTTCTATCTTGCTTCAAATGCCATCGTGTTGCTCAGAGGTTTATGCTGCACGTGAAAAGAATGGTGTTTATATTCCAAAGGAACGATACTATCAAGAGGAGAGCGAAAGGAAGGTAACATAATATCAGTTGTCTCAATTTTGATTGGCTTGATTGGCTGCTGAAATGGCAGCTCCTATTTTCCAATATTTCTTTGCTGCATTTATCCCAAGTTTGTTGTTTGATATGAGTCAAGGATTATCTTTTGTCTGATCTTGTTGTGTTTGCCTCTGATCTACCATGAATGTGTTTGAATATTGCTCATCTATTTTTGCTTTCTATGTTCAGGCCATGGCAGAACAAATAGAACAAATGGGTATAACTATAGAAAGTAACCATAAGGTTAGTATGTGGAACTGAATAGTTTTCCGTTAGTAAGCATGAACTTTTTAGTTTCTAGCATTATTTTATTCTTAGTATAATGCATGCACAATGTGTTGTACCAGCAACTTGAGGAGCTGCAAGATAAATATGTTGCCCAAGTTCGGCAATCTTCTGAATTGAGCGGCCAACTTGATGCAACTGAGGTAAGAAATGTTTGTAAGCTTTTCTTGTATAGTTACTTTTTATGGATAGGTTCTGATTGGGTGGGATATATGTAGAGAAACTTAAGCCATACCAGCAAATTACTAGCCAGCAGTAATGAAGAACTTAAGAAGTGCCGTTATGCTCTAAAGGAGAAGGACTTTATCATATCTGAAAAGGAAAAAGCAGGTATATTTAAATTTTCTTTTATGTTCATATTTTGATTCACTTTTGATACTTGATGCTACCATTGAACTTACTGAACAGAGAATGCTCTGGCTCATCAAACATTTGCTCTACGGGGTGACTTGGAGAGAGCTCTTCAGGATAATGTTTCTTTGTTCCAAAAGATTGGTATTTAGTGTTTTGTTTAGTTAGAAACTAAAAGTTTCTTAGTTAACCACCACATATTACTCACTAGATAGTCTGATGGGTCGTAGGTAGAGAAGACAAACTGAATGAAGATAACAGATCAGTGGTGAACAACTTCAGAATGGAACTCTCCAGGCAAATTCATTCTCTTGGTGGCATGTTAGCGAAATCAACGTCTCAGCAAAATGAACATCTTAAGTGCGTTGAGAACCGCTGTCATTCTCTTTTGGATGTACATGATAAGGTATTAAGAAACATATGCTCTCTAGTTTCCTTGATTTCTTTCCTCTATTATATAATCTTTTGTTTTATTTTTTTTAAGAAGAAATTGGTAGAAGAGTTTAACTTTAGAGGTACAAGCTTTTGCTCTGCTCTTGTTCATGGTTTATAAATTCACGCGTTCAGGCAGTCAAGGATACCAGGAAGAAATTAACGGCTTTGAGGAATTTGTATGTATCCCACTTGGAGGCATTGCAAAATGTTGTGCGTTTGCACAAGGCAACCTCTATTGCAGGTCTGGAAGAAATTTCATCTTTGGTAGCTTCTAATGCAGAGTCCATTGAAGATGTAGGTAGCAGTTATTTGAATTTCTTTTCCACTTTATATCCAAATTATTCCATGTAGATCTAATTATGCATCCTTCGAAATCAGTATCTAGCTTCAGAGACTGGTCAAGCAGATTCAATATTTGATGATATTCAGAGTTGTCTCTCAGCTCACCAAGGAGAAATGGCTCTTTTTGCAAGGGAACTGCGACAGGTTATATAATCTGAACTCCACATTAAATTAATTTGGAATGGAGCAAGTTTGGAAGTATTGCTTTCTTGACAACACCTTGTTGATGTTGCAAGCTGGATTATGTGTTTTGTTGCAACAAAAATTGTCTGAATATTGATTGATATTTTTGTGTTTTGTTGCAACAAATATTGTCTGAATATTGATTGATATAATACCCAGGAAATACTGAAAATTATTTGTTCATTTGAATGAAATGTGACTATGCTGCATCACTGCCGTCTACTTTAGTGTATTTGCTGTCATTGCTTTCTTATTTGTCACAATTGTTATTGGAAATCCATCAGAGATTCAATCTTAGTAGTGAGCAGACGAAGGAGATCTCAGCATATATGAATGATTTTCTCAAAAAGATTTCAGAAATATATGAAAGGCTTGAAAATCATGCAGCATTGGCTGATGAAATCCAAATGAAAAGTATTGCTGATTTTCAGAAGGCTTATGAGGTAGTTGTTGTGCATCTCCCAAAACTTTCAGTTGCATATCTCTGTAAGACATTGCCCAATGGCTGCTCAACCATTATTTGTGCAGGAGCAATCAAAATCAGATGCTGAAAAGCTTGTTGCTGACATCAACAATCTAGTCTCTAACCACATCATACGTCAGAAAGATATGGTGCTCTTCAGGTTTTTTACCCTTTCAATAATGTCTTGATTACCAAGATGCGCTGACTTTTGCTTTCACAGGTGAATGCAAGGCTATATGGCTTGCGAGAAAATGCCACCGGAAACAAGGCATTTTTGGATGAACATGTTTCTTCAATGGAGGGCGTTGCTACAGAGGCAAAACGCAAATGGCAGGAGTTTTCTATGCAGGCGGAGAATAGTGCCAAGGACTCTGCAGATTACTCTGCTGCGAAACATTGTCGTATGGAGTTCATCCTGCAGCAATGGTATGTTGATCTTCTGTGTGATGGTAGGAGCACCAACAGTTCTTGTACATTAGTCTGACCCTTTCGCTTCCTTATTCTCTAGTGTGACAACAGCCGAATCGGCTTCCAAGCACTGGAAAAAAACTCGGGATTTGGTTAATGACATTGGCAGGAAGCACGTCTCCGCATTGACGTCAGTTACAAGGTAATATGCCTCGCCCTACTGTTTTTTCCACCATTAATTGTCCAATACAAGTATTGGAAACATTTAGCATGTTAGGCATGAGGATTTGCTCTGTACGCAATATTAAAGTCATCATCTTGGTATTTTCCAAGTATTTCAGTTACGTTCTATCAGTATTAAAAAACTTTATCTGGCAAACCTAAGTGAATATATCCGTAATGTGTAATTGTTTCTCTACAGAAATGCATGCGACAGTATTGAGCAGCATGAGGCGGAAGTTGATTCTGCAAGAATTGCAGCCGAGGAAGATGCGGCAAAGAATAATGAAGAAATCCTTCATCACATTGACAGTAAGTATTAGTGGTTTCAACGTCTTCAGATTTTCCATTTTGATAGAGCTGACTTTCTTTTGAGCTGGCTCATTGAATTGCCACATGGGCTGCATTTCTGGCTTTAAGTGTCTGGGGAGTGACATTCTCTGTTATGTTATTGCTGCAGGTGCATCAGAGCAGGAACGTAGAACTGTATCTGGTATCCTGGAGGCTGTGCAATCTCATGCAAAAACCATTGACGTTTTGAGGGATAATCATTCTGGCCAAGCCGCAGCTATCGAAGACAAGGCAAAGGAAACATTTGAGCAGAGATATATGGTAGAGGCTTCTTAAGCACAAATATTTAGCTTTCAAAATTTGAATTATAAAATTTGTTATGTGTATATATAAATCACTCTAATCCTTTATTTATTTGCCATATGGTGTTTATTAGCATTTTAACAGTCTCTTCACCTGGTAAGGAGAAACTTAATTTGCTTATTTGAGTCCTTAAACGATGAAACAATGTTTGTGCAGGACTACGAGCCAACAGGAGCAACGCCAGTGAGAAGTGAGACAGAAGTTCCTAGTAAGGGGACAATTGAGTCACTCCGTGCAATGCCAATGGAGAGCCTTCTCGAGGAATTTCGGGAAAACAATTCATATGAATCCTTCGAGACAAAGGAGTTGAAGCCATCTCTGATACCACGATCACCGCTTGCACAACTCAATTAGAAACAGGGCGGTCTTAGCTCGTTTTTCAAGCCCGTCCATTGCGAATTTATCTGTACCAATAGTGAATGTCCACATAAACTGTTTCTGCTGCTATACGGAAAGCTTCAGGATGCAAGGAAAGGGTAGTGGAGACCCGGAGGGGTTCTTATTTTGGAGGTTTGGCCATGAATAAATTCCAACTCGGGATTTAGCAAATATAATGCGTAGATTAACAGAAGGATGTAAAAAGTGGGTAGCAGATCCCACATTTGGGTGATTTAAGATTATGTCTTCGAATTCTATGTATGTTAATGAGTTCCAATGTAATGTATGAGAATCTTAATTGCTCGAGAGCAGCGAAAACGAATTTGTCGGGTTGTGATAACTCTGTATGTCGACGAATTCTATCCTTGAATGTCTACACAAATTCATGATGCATTTACCCAGCTTGGTATACAAGGGAATCGTCTCACTATGCTCATGTCAAACTTTGTGATGCTGAATCGTTGAGGCCTATCATTTGCTTCGGTGGATTTGACTATATTTCACCAACCTTTTCGTCGAGTTTTGACCAACATGAGATTTTGCTCGTTCTGTTCTTTTTTTAAAATAAAATGTTGCTCCATTAATACTTCAAATTTAAAATGTATCCTTGCTATGGAAATTGGAAAAGTTCATTTGCTTTCTGCTTCTTCAGCTACAGAATTTGCAGACTCCACAGTCCATACACTGACCTCAATCCCATCAACCGACCACCTTCATGTTTTGGAGCTGTACCATAACTTTTAATATTTCTTTACTACTTAAATGTAAACACAATTTTTTTGTGAACAAGTCTAAGAAACGAATGCTATTATCGAAAGGCATTTGACAAAAATTTCTTTCCTTTAACATTCTTATAGGAATTCATGACCCTTTTCTGTAAAGTTTCTTCGACATTTTACGAAATTTTGATCACCTTTCCATTTACTACTGAATTTTACTGTCATATGCTGCCACGACAATGATGGGTTTTGTCGACTTTGATATTTGCCTTACTTTTTCAGTAATGGGATGTACATTTCCATCCCCCTAATCATATTTTCAAAGGACAGATGTTATGGTGGCCATACTGCATTAGTCGTCAACTTGGCATCAACTTCATCATCTATGGTGACTGGAGGATTCTGTTGGGAGTTTAGAAAACAACACTCACTTTGGGAGAAAAAAAAGACAGCTTTTTAGAAATCGCCTAAAGAAGTAACAACAAGAACCTCTTAAGTTTACCGTAAATATCAGTATGAGAAAAAATTTTAATAAAGTAAACACTAAGATTTACTTGAAAAATTCTCCAGTATAAGGAAAAAATTATAGGCCAAATTGACAAACAAACCCACCATACTCAAATAAGTATTTACAAAGTTTAATATCTCACCCCACAATTACAAATTGTCTTACAAAGTTTCCCTATTAAAATCAAAGTTGATATATTAATCAACTTACTTTTAAACCAATCCCAAAAATAATAAAAAGATGAGAATACTATACTACTTGTTCTCCGTATGTTTTCTTTCCTTTTTGGTGATTTAGTCAACTCCCAATGATCAACCTTATGCCTTTTTTATCTTTTATATCCCGAATTAGGTTTTTTGCATTATACACAGTCACATGTAAGTGACCGTGTCTCTTCCAGCTTCACTTAAGTCATACATATATATATATGGTTATAGAAAGTTATACAGTCATCACACACAGTCGTGTATATCATGAACATGGGGGTGTATACAACTGTTTATATCTTCTCCCTTTACATCTTTTTCATATGGTTCTAGAGACTTACATGATTGATTTATACGGCCTGTAAGTTAAGGATATGAGCATGTAGCGCTGTACACCATCATGTCTCTCCCAAAAGAGCTTTATCTAATTGTCATTCATCTTATCTTTATTTGTTTCTTATTCCTACAAAGCATAAAGGCATCAACGATCACTAAAAGTCTCAAAATAGAGTTGAACACTCAACAACCATCCCCTCTAGCCTAATTATAGGGAAGACATGTTATGCTTTAACAACTACTTAATAAATATCCCGACAAGCTTACTATAAAGCTTATGCTTGCTTTCGAGAACTGCTTTAGTCAACATATTATCACCATTCAAACCTGTATGAATCTTCTTTAATATCAACTATTACTCCTCAATCACAGATCTCTCGACTAATGACATCTAACATCTATGTGCTTTATGCGAGAATGATATATAGTATTTTTGCTCAAGTCAATAACACTTTGACTATCATAAAATACTACACAGTCTTTTTGCTTCACATCCAAATCTTGAAGGAATCTTTTCACCCAAAACATCTCTTTACTAGCTTCCATTTTAGCTATATACTTTGTTTCAGTTGTGGAAAGAACTACACACTTTTGTAGCTTGGATTGCCATAAAATGGCTCCCCCTGCAAACTTGAACAGAAAACCCAAATTGGATTTTCGTCCATCAATATCTCCAGCCATATCTGCATTCGTATAACCTTCAAGAATTTGCTCACCATCACCAAAACACAAACTGCACTTTGAAGTACCTCTTAAGTATCTCAAAATCCATTTCACTACTTCCTAGTGAACTTTTCCTGGATTAGACAAGAATCTCTCACTAAACCAACAACCTATGCAATATCTAGCCTGGTACATACCATATCACACATCAAAGACCCTACTGTAGATAAGTATGGAATATAAGGCATACCATCTTTCTCCTTTTCTATTGAGGGACATGCATGCTTGCTCAGCTTGAAGTGAGGTGCCAATAGCGTGCTAACTGGCTTAACATGCTTCATGTTTAACCTTTTGAATACCTGTTCAATATATCTTTCCTGTGACAACTACAATTTCCTACTCTTCCTATCCTGAGGTATCTCCATGCCTAAAATCTACTTTGTAGGTCCCAAATATTTCATAATAAAAGATTTAGAAAAATCTTTCTTCAATTTTTAGATTCTTTCAACATCTTGACCCACAATCAACATATTATCAACATGCAGAAGAATAATGATAAAATTCTCACGTGTTACATACAAGCATCAACATAAGTTCATGTGTAACTATAATCCTTCAGAAAAGAATTGAACTTTCGATATCATTGCCTTGAAGCTTGTTTCAACCCATATAAACTTTTCTTTAACTTGTAGACCAGATTCTCCTTGCCTTTAGCTTTGAAACCTTTTGGTTGATCCATATATATCTCCCCTTCCAAATCTCCATGTAAGAAGGTTATTTTAACATCTAGTTGTTCAAGTTTAAGACCTAAACAAGCATTTAAACCCATAACTATACGAATTGAGTTCGTATTGACCACTGGTGAGAAGATTTTATCGAAATCTATACCCTTCTTCTAACTAAATCCTTTCACCACTAGCATTGCTATGTGCTTCACAAGTTGTCACCATCTTTCTTTATCTTGAACACTCATTTATTCTTTAGTGCCTTTTTGTCTTTTGGAAGCTTTACATGCTCATATGTATCACTCTTCTTCAAAGGGTTCATCTCCTCTTTCATTAGCGTGAGCCAAAGTTCTTTGCCATCACAAAATACAACTTCTTGCACATTCTTAAGCTCTTCTTCAACAGTAACTAACAAATATTCTAAACTAGGATATCTTGTAAAAGGTCTTTTCTCCCTTGTTAACCTTCAAAGCTGTTGGATTTGATTACTCCCTCTGCTCATCATCCTTAATGATTTCACCTTTAATAATTTCTAGATGTGGTTTGTGTAGCTCATCATTACTAGGTTATACCTGGTCACCATCAACGTGTTTTTGGTCACACACTTCATCTCCTTCACCTGTAGATTGCCTAATGGTGGTAGAATTTAGAGAAGAATTAACTACATCATAAGATGAGCTACTTTGAGTAACCTTGTCTCCTCTAAAAAAATCAGAACCTTTCTCGTTCTCCTAGAATACCACATCCCTTCTCCTGACCATTTTTTGCTTCTCTGGGTCATAAAATCTGAAGCCAAACTGATTAACACTATAGCCAATAAAGATGCAAGGTATCACCTTTGAAACAAGCTTTTGTCTTTGATCCTTGGGTATATGTTTAAATACTTTATAGCCAAATACTCTCAAATGATGATATATGAGATCTCTACCTATCAATGCTCCCTGGAAATCTCAAAATCTAATGGAACTAAAGGAGCTCAGTTGGTCAAATAGATTATAGTTTTGACTTCTTCACCTTAAAATGTCTTCAGCAACTTAGACATTTAAAGCATGCAAAGAACCTTCTCCATAATTGTTCTCTTAATCCTCTTAACAACACCATTATACTGTGGAGTACCTAGTACAATCTTCTCATGTCTAATTTTATGTGATGTACAATATTCTTCAAACACCTTGGAATTATACTCTCTTACATTATCTACTCACAGGTAATTCAGCTTCCTTTTCAATCATGACATGAAACTACTGAAAAGTTTCAAATACTTGACTCTTGGCTCTCAACATATATAGCTAACTCTTCCTTAAAACATCATCAATGAATGAAATAAATATTTGTTACCTTCTAGTAACTCCTCTCCAATGGAGCCACAAACATTTGAATGCATCAACTTCAGTGGCTTCGTCTTCCTTATAGATCATCTCTTAAAAGAGACTTTATCTTGCGTTCCTGCCAAACAATGATTATAAGGACTAAGGGGTAAAGTTTTTCTGAATGGGATAAGAAATTTACTAGACAACATCTTCATTCCCTTCTCACTCATATTCCCTTATCGTTGATGCCACATATTTGGAGAAGTTTCTTTTTTAATTGTGTATATTTCTTTACCTCGACATACCTTTAAGTGTGTCTTGTACAATGTGTAACATAACTCTCCTCTAGCAACATTCATTGCTCTATTAGATAGTTTCCACTTTTTATCCCTGAAAGTGTGCTCGAATCCTTTTCGATCTAACATGTTTGTCGATAACAGATTTATCCTTAAGTTAGGGATGTTCGCACATTTCTCATGGTCAACAAGCATTTAACATTTGTTTGAACTCAGATGTCACCTATATCGATAATCTTTGTAGCTCCCAAAGTCTCTGCTTTTGTAGTTTGAGAAATACTATACTTTTGGGATATAATGATATGAAGCTCTCGTGTCAATTAACCACTTAAAACTCAAATAATTGACATAGAAGCATTGTAATACCCCGTTTCCATACAAAGGATTGGAACTCTAGATTTATGTAAATAAGAAATAACAATGAGAGATTAGGAAGGGCATTTCATGCTCACGCATACTATAGCATACACACATGAATTTGAAATTTCGCACACATTACAATGGTTGTTCATACACTCATCTGACATTTTCTAGGTATAATTGATTTATAAATGTGATTATAATGTGAATAATGCCTATATTGTCTTGAAAATTGATTTGGTGAAAAATAAGGAATATTCTAAATTTCTGAGTATTTTTGGACTATAAAAAATGCCAAGTGGTAGGTCAATGGATAAATAGTAGTAGAATTAAGTGTCAATTGGCAGTAGAAATTATTGATAAGAGACATTAGATTTAATGACAAGTGTCATTAAAAATTGGGAGACAATTGGATTAGAAATTAGAGACAAAATGGAATAGTTATTAAAGTGGACCAAATGGAACCATGGGGAGGTGACAAGTGGCAAGTGACAAGTGGCACTTGCCTTGCCACATCTCACCCACGATTCTTACATCTTGTAAGACCATGGCTCATTTTGTTTTTAACTTTTGTCTAAACGTTCTCTCTTTATTTGTTCTTCATCTTCTTCATTTCTTCTCCTCCATTTACGACATATTCAACTTTCACCATGTTGAACCTTGATCTCATCTTTCATTTACTACTTCCATTTTTGTTGTCTTCTTCATCTTGCTATTAAAACACCCAACCCATTTCTCTATGAAAGATGATAATGTGACGTTGGGAGTTAGGGTTATGTGATCTTTAACTATGGAGCCAAAACAAGTAAGTAACGTATTACTCTTCATGATTTGTTGAATAAGACAAGTATGTTGACAGTTAGAAGTTAAATGATCATAAAATGAGGATGTATATTTGTTGAAACATGAATAAGAAACTTGGGCATATTCATGTATTGCTTTTGTATATTTGATGATCAATAGTTCATAAGTTGTTGTTGAGATGATTTTTGAGATAGAAAGATCATTATGATGATGTAAAAAGAGTGCAGAAATTTCATGAAGAAATGATATGCTCATGTTATGTTTTTAATGCTTAATCACATGAATTTGTGGGTAGTTATTATATGGGTGAACTGAAATGATCTTGAGGTTAAAGAAAGGTCTAGATTAGTGTCTTGAAATGAGGTGAATTAGAATGATAAGCTAGATATGAAATGAAGGTAAAAATGAAGTTGAAAATGTGCAGAAAATTGATGGTGAATGTGTATGAGTATATGTTCTGTTTTTGGTGTTAATGATCAATCATAGAATGCGATTTTTTTGTGATTGATATTGAGTTGAAATAGAGGTAAGAATGATGGGGAAATAATGAGGACATAAGCTAGAAATGATAGACTAAGCAAAATACATGAACTCGGATGAAAATGAAGTTAAATGTGTGCTGGAATATGTTAGATGGAGTGTTTTCACTAAACAGATATCTGTAGTTTGGCCATATCTTGATCTGTAGATATCCAAATGCGATTATTTTTAATTTATATCAAACTAGAGACATATGGATACAATTTTCATGAAGGAATTGAATTTGAATTCTATCTTTAAGGGTTATGAAATTCGGCTTGAAGTCGAGTACCGGGTGCTGTCGCCATTTTAGAATAGTTTTTAATATTTTGGTTATAACTCGCAGAATACTGAACCAAACTGCATAAATTTTATGTAATTAGAAACTTAAGACATATAAGAACATTTTTTTAGAGAATGTGTTACCTAAATACCTCATTTTCTATGTCATAATGGTTATGCAAAACTGAACCGAAAATTGTCCTGAGAAAATCTAGAAAAAGTGCAGGAAAAGGGTGTGGACAGAAACAACAACTTCTGTCACGATTGTGGGAAGTGCTTTTACATGGTAATGTTTTGATTGTGTAATGGTTGAACCAATTAAGGATAAGGTACTTAACTATAATGCATTTGGACTTAATTTAGGTTTGAATGGAGTTTGAATTGAACCTAGAATGATGCTTGGATTAAGTGACTAAATGTGTGATATGTGTGAGGTGATAGTTGAGGTTATAACTTAGGCATGAATGATTGATATCAAAGAGACAAAATCTGAAAAATGAGAGACACTAGAGGAATGAAAGTGATCCTATGAAGGCTAATGTGATTCCATTAAGATGAATGATGAGTATTAAGTAAAGATGAATGATAAATTGGATGCCTTGTGATCTTAGACTATTAAAATGACCTTGATGAGTGATATAATGATGAACTTAGAATAATCTTGAATAATTGAGGTTTTAACCTAAATTTAAATTAGACATATATGAGTTATAAAGTGTGAATGATCATAAGATGTGAATTAATATACCCGGAATAGTCAAATTGAACATGCATTATACATTACACATATACATAGGTGTACAATTGATTGTTTATGTGATTGTGCGATTAGTAAAGTGTGTGCAATGTGTGTGTTACATGAAGTTTATACACATCGTTGAAAGTCAGCATCCAGACGTTTCTGGATCATGGAAGCTAATGCTAATCTGGAGCGTATTATGAGTCAACCTAGATGGTCTTCTTTTAATTAATTGTTTTGTTTAAGCTTATGTATTGAATTATTATGTAATGTGAATGTATTGATTTCGGACATTGAATGTCCGAGACATTTGATACATTAAAATCATTGGAAGTAATCATTGTATGTGAATTTGACTGAATAAGTGATAATCTTAATTGTTGAATGTCGGAACAAGGTCCAATGATAAATATGAATGTGAATGTGAATGTGAATGTAGAAAATTTAGCACGTGATTGATTGAATATATGTGAATGTGATGCATTTTGTTACATGAATGCATGAACAGATAAAAACTGTTGTGACCGGAGCCACTGAAAAAGAAGTTAAAGCTCAGAAAGTGAAAAAGAGTTTAAAGCTCATAATGTGGTAAGAGCCACGGTCACAACAATAACAATTGGAAGTGAGTCTCATGAGCATTGCATATATAATTGATATGTATGTTTTAAATAATCAAAATGAACTATTTGACTGCTCTGAATGTGAAATGTGAAATAAGTGATCAAAGTGTTATATGATGCTATATGATTATCGGTGAAATGATGTGCATTATATGATGACATGAAATATATGTGAATTTGAAGTATGAACTATTGTATTATGTGATATGAGTGAGCCATCGAGGATTGTCCGCTCACTGAGTTTGCAAAACTCACCAAAATTGCAACGTTGTCTTTCAGGCTCAGACGAGATACCCAGTTAGACAAACTAGAATATAGCCACTGAAATCGAATAAGAGATAGAGGTCAGGATCAGTTTGCGTCTGGATATGTTTTCTATTATTTTTGTATTAAAGAATGTATTCTGCAAATATTGTACAACGTGTATCTGAATAATTCTGTTTGTAATGACTTTCCAAATTGGAAATGAGATTGATCAATGAGTGTAATAACAATTGTAATTAGTAATGTTATCAATAAAATGAGCCATAAATGATTATTGGTTTTTATAAAATGTGTATGATGCGTGAAAAATTTGTATTGAGTTTGGCTGACTGTCCTAGCGTAGCACCCTTATAGAGTATGTTCTCAAATACCGACGGTATGTTTAGGAATATGCCCTATGAGAGTGGGGTGCTACAAACATTCACTTATTGCACAAACTAGGGACAACTCATCATTCGTCCTTGAAGTAGTTGTAATTGTACTCTTATCATATCCATCATTCTGACGATCTTGCTTTTTTTGATCCCTCTTTCATTTATAACAAAACCTCATGATGTGTCCTAACTTGTCGTAATAATGATATGTCTTCACCTATTTGTCAATTATAGACTTTGATTGGTTCTTAGACTTACTATGCCATTTGTTTTGCTCCTTCCCCTGCTTTTTGTCACAAAAGCCTGCTCATTGTTAGCTCCCATCTCTTCCCTTCTGATTTCTTCATTGAACATACTTGCTTTGATTACATTTAAAGAGAGCACACCTTCAGGAACTGAATTGTTAATCGTCTCCATCCGCATCTCCTAACTATCCGGTAGTGAATTCAACAAGAATAAGGCTTGAAGCTCGTCTTTAATAATGATTTTCATGATTGTAAGTTTGTTGATTATATCCTGGAAGTCATTAAAATGCTCCGAGATAGATTTCCCAACTTTCAACTTTAAGTTTACAAGTATTTTAATTAGAGAGGCCTTTTTACGGACAATCTTCCTTTCATAGAGTCTTTATAGATTTTTTATAGCTTATAAAGATTGTTTCTTGAGACATATGATTGAATATATTGATATCAATCCATTGTCAACTCATGCCCAGAGTTTTCTATTTCATCTTTTCCTATTCTCTATCTGACATCTTCTCAAGTTTTGAAGCAGCATTATCCTTCTCACCTTTTCCCACAACAATAGAATCAAAGAGATCCTTATAATATAAAAGGTCCTTCATCATCGGCCTCTAAATAGAGTAGTTTGTTGATGTTAACTTGACCATAGAGCTGTTTCCACTTTCCTTCATGATGGCTCTAATACCACTCATTGGGAGACAAAAACATAACTTTTTAAAAAATAAATGAAAAAGCAGCAACAAAATCCTCTTCAAGTTTAACCATCAAATATTAGTATGAGAATAAAAAACTTAATAAAGAAGCAAATATCAAGATTTATGTGGAAAACCCATCATTGTAGGGGAAAAATTATAGGCCAATCCAATAAGCAAATCCATTACACTCAAATAAAGATTTACAAAGTTTAATATCTCAACCCATAACTACAAGTTGTCTCACAAATTTTTAGGATTAAAACTAAAGTTGATACGTTAATCAGCTAACTCTCAAACCAATCTAAAAAAGTCAAAAAAGAAAAGAATACTATACTACTTTGTCTCTTTATGTTTTTCTTCCCTCTTGGTGTTTTCGCTGCTTTCTAATGATAAAACTTATATATTTTAATCTTTTATATCCTGAATTAGGTTTCCTGCATTATAAATAGTCACATACACGACTGTGTAAGTGATCGTGTATTTTTCAGCAAACTTAAGTCGTAGATGTATATGGTAACAGGGAGCCACATAGTAGTCACACACGGATGTGTATGTCTTCACCCTTTATGTGTTTCTTCGTATAGTTTCAGAGACTTACACAGTTGATTCACTCGACAATGTAAGTTAAGGACATGGGTGTGTAGCACCCTGGACTGTTATGTCTCCCCCAAAAGAGCTTCACCCAACTATCATTCATCTTATCTTTACTTGTTAGTCATTCTTATGAATCATAAAGGCATCAATAATCACCGAAAGTATTAAAATAGGACCAAACACTTAACATAAGTTGTATTTAAAGCCAACAATTCATGAAAGAGGCTAAGATCCAAAAACAATGGGAGGGATGTCTCACCCCTAAACTCAAAGGTTGTATCCTATATAGAATTTAAAGTTCGTGACATGATTTTGGATCCTAAAGAAACTTTGATAAATGTCCAAACTTATATAAAGAAATATTACTTTCAATATCAACATAAAACTTGTTCAATAGTCAAATAATCATAATTATTAATAATTCTTAAGTATCAATTCTGTTCATAAACATGGGTATCTAAATATTTCAATTGACTATTTCTTTTAATATAAAAAAGAAAAACTATGCCATAAAGTATTTAAGAATATAAAATCAAATAAGTTATCTTGATTTCAATAAGGAAGGACAATGATAACATTATTGAAAACATAAGCTATCTATCTTGTGCATGCTTTTTGTTCTCTCTTTAAAATGTTGTACCCTCTAAGTTGTCTAATCCATCATTAACTTTCGAATTGGCTCCTGAATCCTTATTCTCCCTTCCAACTCGCTAACCCTCCATCCCTATCTCACTTAGCAACTTCCCTTTGCATGCTTTCCCATCGGCACACCCTAATAAAACCTGCTTCTCCTCGTATTCTTCTCTTTTTAACTCTAGCCTAAAACTCCTAGATAAGGCATTTTAGTCCAACAAATTATAAACTCATATTAGCTTTACTTTATTTCGTTGTTTGGGAACTAATTGCTAAGCCTCATTCCCTTTAAAATCTGAACCATTTCCTATAAAGAAATGCTAACCAGTCAACAAAAAACCAACCGAAAAGAAATTTATACAATGACCTTTTTACCTTTACTTGCTTCTTCATCCTCATCCCCCTCTATTGGTGCAAACCTAAAAGCCAATGGTTAAGAATCTATACAGATGCAGCCCCGACAAATGAACTGGAGACAAGTATGTGGTGACCAAACTCCTTAACTCCTACACTATTGTCCACCCAAAGATGAAGATAGGTGCTTTATAGTTGCATTAAATATGGAGATTGTAACATCCCATGTTCGGGGCTGACCCCAAAATAGTGAATTGAGAGTACAGTGATAAATTAGAAGTATATTGCATGCTCATGCATCATTGTTTATACACACATGTGAATATTTATTTTTGATACATTAAAATAATTGTACATGCATTCATTGACATTTTTTGGGTCTAATTGAGTTATAATGTGATTAAAATGCAAATTGTGATTTTTATGTGTTGAAAATTGATTTGGAGGCTATTATTATTATTTCGAAATTTTTGGTGAATTTTGGAAAATTTTTGAAAATTTGGGGTATTTTTGGACTAGGAAAAAAATAAGAGACAAATAGACCAATAGCATTGTGACGTGTGGCAATACAAATAAGTGACAAATGGCCTACATGCATTGGTGACATGTGGCAATGAAATAGCAATCCACATAGATAATGTTTTGGTTAGGGAGAGAATACTGAAGTTGTTGTTTTTACTGAAACATTCAACACCGAAAACTCTCTTCCATGTTCTTCATCACTGAATAGCTTGTTGACTAGGTTGCATGTGATTTTGAAGAGTTGGAGTGAAAACAAGTAAGTTTTGCTTTCATTTTCATGGTTATAATAATGATAAATGACAAAGAGATGATGTTTTCATGCATGCGTAAGTGACTATAGGTTCTGTTTTGGTTTGTGGGTTGTTACTGTTCATGAAAACAAAATTTGCAGTAGAGAGAGAGGAGGAAGAAGGTGATGGTTTACATGAATGGTTTTGGTACTTTGTAATTAATCTTGTATTTTGAGTTGTTTTTGAGTAAGGTGAGTTGGAATGGGAGTGGAAATGTAGAGAATATAAGTTAGAGTTAGAAATGGTGTAGAAGAAGGTGGAAAAAAATGCATCTGATGAATGTAAGATAGAAAAAATGAAAACATGCAGAGGGTATGGAATTTGCGTGAACAGTAATATCTGTTTTTGGATGATTATATTGAATCTTGAATTTTTGATTTGTTTGAGTTGTGATGAGCTGAAATGGAAGTAAAAGAGTTGGTTTAAGTGTGATATGTGTTAATTGAATAAGATAGAAGTGAGAAAATCTAGAAAAAAATGGAAGAAGATGAAGACTGCATTTTCGATAGAAAATAGAAAAACAATGGAAGAAGACGAAGATTGCGTTTTTGAGAGAAAAGAGAGGAGGAGTTGCACTTGATGGTTTTTTCCAAAACTGAACTATGTTGCTTCTTTTAGCCACAACTTTGTCATCTGATCTCTAAATGACTTGGAACTTGAACCAATAGACTCCTAAGACATTTTTATTTCTCTCCATAAAAATTTAGAGTCATCTGAATTGGTTTGAAAAAGATTGATTGGATGAAAGTGAGGAAATGTGCAGGAATGTTATGAACTGGAGAATTTTCATTAAATATGCTTCGGTATTTTGAATATAACTTGAAAAGTAGAGCTCAAAATGAGATTATTCTTAATTAAAAATAAACTAGAAACATTTTTATACAAATGTTAAGAAGAAATTGAATTTAAATTCTATCCTTAAGGGTCTTGAAATTTAACTTGAAGTGAGTCTCGGCTTAAGCTGTAGCACTACCAGTGATAGAAATCATGTCATGTAGTTATTGAATAAACTGTATTGATGTAGGTTGAATCAGTCAAATATGTCTTCACAAAAGTTGTAGCTTATTCTGTTAGATTTAAATTGGTATAAATTTTGTAATTTTTGGATATTGTAATTGACAGATATGGGTTGTACACCTTGACTGCATGATCATGCTCTAGCCAAACTTCCAAATGTACACAATCTATGGTATTTGTGAGCTTAACTTATATAATAATAAACCAAATTGTATGATCTTGGTATAATTAGAAACTTAAGACATAGAGGAACAATTGTCTAGAAGAAAGTGTTACAGAAATACATCATTTTCTTGATCTTATTGCTAATGCAAAGTTGACCCGAATGAGGTGCTTTTAGCAAAAGCTGGAATAGTGATTTAGTGTTTGAATTTTGGCACAATTGGATTAAAATTGATATGTACATCAATTTGTTACCGAAATATACCTGAGAATTTGTAATTGCTTATGCATGATACATGATGCCTTTCGATATGTGTTTACCTAGTTATATAAGCAGTATAGTAATGTGAAATTGTGTTAATTTATATAGGAGAGCAAGTAGCGCGACCACATTCTGATATTGCCGGAACATCAAGGCAATAGGATTAAGGAGCAATTGTGAGTAACCTAAGATGGTCTCACTTTAATTTGATATGATGTTACTGAATTGAATTTGAAATATGATGAATTGTGCAAATTGTGTACTGAATTTCTGGACAATAATTGTCTGAGGCGTTCGATGCATGTAAACATCATTGGAAGTGCTTCTTATATGTGAATGAGAATGACTAATTGAATTTGATATGTACTGATTGTGTTCTGAATTCCAGACATAAATTGTCCGAGGCATTTGATGCATGTGAATCTTATTGGAAGTGCTACTTGTATGTGAATGAGACTGCCTAAATGCTTCTCAACTAAAAGTGACCGAATGTTATGACTGACTGTATCGACTAAGATAATGTGCATGAATGAAAATGATTGATTGTATTGAATGAATTGTGGCATGCATTTCATTTCAATACATGTAATATAAAGGCAATTGTGACTGATGATGCTATTAATTGAGACTGCGACTGAAAAGAGCTTAAATCTTAAACATATATGTGATTAGAGCCTAAGGCTCACTGTGATCAATGAGCTCGATAATACGGGATACTGAAAAAGCACACAGTCACAACAATGTAAAAACGAATGTGAGCCTCATACATATAGCACGCATATATATAATTTGAATTTTGTAAAGCTGTAAGAATGTTAGATGATTGAATACATGGTATTAAACCAATGATTGTGTTTTATTTAAGTGTTAGGAAGTAATTGTTTGATTCAATTGTTTGACTGAAATACAATTTGTTGGTGATAGATCTTGATGCTAATCAAGTTGATATAAACTGTGTGACAATATGTTTATGACTGATTGTGTGTTATAACATGAGTGAACCACCGAGGATGGTTACTCTATTGAGTTCGCAAAACTCACCAAAATTGCACGTTGACAATTTCAGATTCGAGAGTGAGACGACCTAGCTTTTAAAACTCCATAGAAGCATATTTTGTGCAACTTGAATGATCTGATATGGTTCAAAGGTCGGTCAGCTAGGTATTGAAGACATAGTTTGTTAATAACTTTTGTGCATTCCTTATGATTGTAGCATACTGTGTAGATTGAGCTGCTTATGCTCATAGGATAATGTTGTATATATATATGGATGCTGTTGAACTTAAAGCTACAACGTACATTATGGTTATGATATAAAATGAGGAAATTTTTTATTTTAGCACATGTGTGATTTGTGATTTTAATAACGATGCCATATGATAAAGTGAAAGTGAGATAGGTAACACGTCATTTTTATCAGGCATGTGCACGTGTCACCGAAGGGCGCACGTATATGTGTCTGATGGGAGTGGGGTGTTGCAGAGATGTTAAAAAAGGGAGCTCAAACTTGGGAGCCACATTAGTCAGCTTCTTCATAGCATGAAGACTTCCATCAGCTTAAGCATATAAGTAATTGAAGTGAAAAGGGTTACAGGAAGTTCTCCCATCAAACAAAAACCTGGTTCTCTTTACTTTTTCATCCTATGTAAACTTGCCAAGGTAGTTAACGATGAACCATGACACCTCTACCAACTTGCCATATTCCTGCAAAGTTGAAAACTAGGCATTAACCTTGAGAATGTAGAGCAAGACAACATCCTAATATGGGATAATATTCATAATATAACCTTAAAATACTAAACAACTAAAGGATTAAGCATGTTAGCTAGCTACTTAGCAAAACCGATATACACAATATAATAAAGAAAAAGAGAATAGGGCTCACAAGAATTTCCATAACTATAAAACTATCTAAAGACCTCTCGAACAATAAAGCCTCATAGGGCTTAGCTAAAAAAACTTACTATACAAAGACTCCCTCTTTGTAACTTATCAATGTAAGCCCTCACTCCATACTTAAGGCAAATTTTGGAAGAAAACAAGTAAAATTTTCAAGAAGGGAACTTATGTGGAGTTGGTGGGATTAGAAAAATCAAAGACTATTATGGAGGATGTTATTACACGTGCCAAACATAAAGCAGATTCCATGGCAAAGGAGGTGCAATCCAAGATTACTCCAAAGGTTGGAGAGGGATAAATAATCAACAGAGAATCCTTAAATGCTACCTAAGTCATAACAACCGAGAATTTGATAGAAGGGGATCCAAAAAATGACCCAAATTGCTCCTCACTTCTGAATACCTAAAAAAAACTTCTGGAGAAAGAAGCAATTGTGGAAAAAAATGGAGAAAGAATTCCTAAACATAAGTTGAAAAAATCAATATGGAGAAGGGGATCCAAGGGATCTAAAGTTAGCATCTTTATTTAATGTTTTTTATAGTGTGGAATGTTAGAGGCCTAAGTAAGTATTAATCTTTTAGGGATTTTGTCTTCGAAGGAAAGCCACTAGTAATTGGTATTTTGGAGTTAAAATAAGGTAGGAGAATATGGAGAGATTGAAATGCTTAGGAACCCACTGTAATTTTCTCTCTAATCATCCCTTTTACCACTATGGTAGAATAATCTTAGAATACAATGCTATTAAGGTGCTGATTAAGCAATTGGATTCTAATGACCAAATCATCCATATCAAAATTTAGTTCATCCAAAAAGGCATCAAGTTTTATGTTTCGATTATATATGGCTTAAACCTATCTTTTTAAAGAAAAGTACTTCGGAAGAGCTTGGAAAGGATCCAAACATCTATAAGCAGAACTTAGATTATTATAGGGGACTACAACAACACCACATATAGATCATAAGTGAATGGTAACTATAGCCTGAGGAACAACATTGAAGATTTGAAGAATAGTATGAAGAAGCTTCAATTATTTGACTTAATTTTTTAGGGTAATTTATTTACTTAGTGCAATAAGCAAAGTTCCAACTAGAACATTTGGAGGAAACTTGATACATATATAGTAAATGGTGATTGGCTAATCTAATTCTAGAAAGTAAGGCTTGTTTCATCAACTTCATCTTCTATGATCATACCACAATTAAAATACAGGAGCTTACTAAGACTAGAAGGAAGAGTTTCCCCCTCATATTTAATAATTTTGTAGCTTAATAAGAGTGTTTCCAAACTATCATATAAGAGGGAAAGGATCAAGAAATCTTGGCAATAAAGAGCATATATGAGAAGATCCTGAAAAATATACAAAATGAACTTTATGTTAATAGAATGGGGAACATTAAGTTAGATATAAATGAAACAAAGGGAAAACTCTCATCTATATAAAGGGAATTAGCTACTAACTAAGGAATGAGGAGCTCATATGTAAAGAGAAGGAGACCCAGCATTCAGAGATTCTTTAATAAAGAGCAAGGGTAAATTGGTGTAAAAAAGGGGAGAGAAATACTATATTCTTTTTCAACCGAATACTAACTAAAAATAACTTCAATATAATTACTTCCATAACTTCCCAGAGAGGGACTACTATCACATATCAAGATGACTTAATGGAGGAAGCATTCAAATTTGTTCAAGAAATCTATTAGCTCCCTGATTGAGTCTAACGCCTTTATTTAATTTCTCATATGCTTTATAAATGTACAACTCAATAAGGAGGATGTGAACTGGTTGGATAGACCATTTAATGCATTATAAGTGAAAAAAGTAGTGTTTAGAATGAATGTTGTTAAAGCACCTCGTCCTGATGGTCTTAGTGGTTACTTCTACTAGTAAACTTGGCCTAAGGTGAGGAATATAGTAATTGAGGTAGTTTTGGGATTTATGGACAAAGGTGAGATGATTAAAGAAATTAATAAAACCTTTATTTGCCTAACTTAATAGATTCCATATCTTACTTTTTTAAAAGATTATAGGCTTATATCATGCTACAATTTCCTCTCTAAAATCATCTATAATTTATTATCTAATAGGATGAGAAATGTAATTAAATTTATAATAAATGAAAATTAAGACATATTTATTGAAGGAAGGATGAATGGGGATAATGTACTTATTGGATAGGAGCTCCTAAAAGGATACACAAGAAAAAATCACCAAAGAATTACATAATATGGATAGACTTCAATTTGAGCTTTGACAACATTAATTGGGACTTTATCATGCAATTACTAAAACTGTTAAGATTTCCTAACAAGTTTAGAAGGTGGATTAAGACATTCATCACTACCACCACCTTTATTGTATTAGTTAATGGTGAACCAATAAAGCTATTTAAGGGAGGGAAGAGGCTTAGGGAAGGGGATTCCCTATCCCCATACTTATTCATACTATACATGGAAGTTCTTACCAAACTGTGCTCCCACTACATCTTTATGGGCAACAACTTCATATTCAACAATAAATGTAAGAATAAAAAAATTCAAACTTTATTTCACGAATGATCTTCTTCTATTTTCTAAAGCTCAGGCTAATTCTGTGAACTTGTTAATGTCTACTCTTAAAACTTTTTAGGAGTACTCAGGATTAGGGATCAACAGGAATGAGAGCTAATTCTCTCATTCAGTGCCTATCCACTTGCCAGTAGACTTTAAAAAATCTTTGGACTAGAAATAAAGCAACCCCTTTTCACATACTTGAGCTTACCTTTGGATGCAAGAAGATTACACCACATTGAATATCTACCACTAGTTAAGAAAATTCAAAGGAACCTAGGCAATTGGACTAATAAAGTTATTTTATATGGAGATAGATTATAACTACTTAGAACCATCTTGAACTCTATTCACACAATTTCCTCTCCAAGCACTTAATCAAGACATTAGAAAGGATCGTGAGCACATTTCTATGGGGAAGCAACAACTTGGGAGGTCCCAGATCCAAAATTAATTAGAAGGAAGTACCCAAACTAATTAATGAAGAAGGATTTAGAATAAACCCAATCTGCTTAAGTAACAAAGTTCTACTAGGGAAGAGGCTTTGAAGAATTTTAGTGGTAGATCAAAACAGATGCACATATATTTTTTGAAGGGGAAAAGCTTATGGGGACTGGCTAATAAACCAAGTTACTCACATTTCCTAAACCAACTACTTAATATGAGGGAATCATGTTATGTATTATAGCTTAGGATCTAGTCACGCGTCAAGACATGGGGAAATCTACCTCTTTTTCCCTGGTCATATTCTCACCTTCCTCTGAGGAACCTATGTAAACATAAGGAAAAGACCTTTTCTCGATAGGGTCTTATGCATTTGCTGCTGTTTTTTTAATCCAACGACTGTGTTTTTCTTAATAAAAATCTACTTACCTCTTTATTATCCATAACTACCTTTAAAAAGGGTTAAGGATAAATTAACAAACTTAATTAGGACTCCTAATTAGGTATAAAGTCTAAAAATAGAATCTCAACAGAAATAGGAAAGATAATATCTAAAAAACCTAAAAATACAAAAGAAAATCAAATAAAACAAAATAAAAGTAAACTTGTTAACAACTGTCCTGTCAGCCACTTTTCTTGTGTCGCGAGTAAGATTTTCCCATAAAGGCATCCTCAATAATTCCTTTGAAAAAAACATAAGCTATACAGTGAGGAATGGTGAAATAATATCTCTATGGTTTGATAATTGAGGAAGAGCCCCACATCTCCTCACCCCAATAAGGAGTCAAGTGGCAATTCAGCTAATATCAAACATTCCTTGCCAAGGTGTGTAGGTGGATAAAAGGAAGATTAATGGGACAATCACCTAAGAGGAATGGAATAATGGCTACCTCACTACACCCAAACCCTAACCAAAAAGACAACTATAGATAGATCAATAACACTAGTGAGAAGTTCAGTAATAAAGCTTGTAGAATTTGGATAAGGACTATAGTATATAAGCTCAGATGGACTAAGATTATTTGGAACAAATGTTGTATGCAAAGAGTTTCCTTCCTACTATAGATGATAATGAAAAACAACCTTCCTATATTGGAGAAACTAAGGTTCACGCCTACTATATAATAATGAAGTGGAATCAAACTCTTATTTATTTTTTAATGTGAGTTATCATCAAAAGTATAGAACCAAGCTAAAGATTTATGCATTTGGTAATGTTCCACTGACAAGAATCAGGGGATTATCTAGAATATAATGGAAGGAAGATATACCAACAAGTGTGATAAGGAAGCATATATAACTAGTGTTCAAATATATTAGCAATAACTATATAAAGAAATAAACAATTAGGTCTTTAACAAAATAGAGAGCTCTTAGGAGGTGGTAATAAGGGAAGCTATCTACAAGGTAAGAGAGTTTCTAGCTCCAAATAAAGAAATTAAGAATTATAACAGTAGACTAGTAAGCGTATGAGAAATTTAGCAACACACAAAACAGTAAAGAATATGAAAAATTGATCTTAATTACTAAGAAGACATGTATATAGAAATGGTAAACAAGATGAAGATAGAACGAAGTTATGTACCATACTTGAATGTAATGTAAAGGAGGGAATTAGTCAATGTGAGCACATCCCAACTCCAAGACACAACTAGTGAAATAATAAAGAGATCGTAAGGAGATCAGTCCACATGCAAGTGGAGAACTAAGTGTTGAAACAAAAAGCACTAAGCAAGCAAGACGAATACCAAATAAGGAAGATATAGATCGAAGTGCATTACATAACTAGGAATGTCAATTTTGGCCTAGCCCAAGGCAATTTTGGTCCAAGTTGATCAGGCTATGGGCCAAAATTGTTTAGGACAAAAATGACTTTTTTATTTTTTAGAAAAATATTAAGGATGGGCCGGGCTAGCTTGTGGCAACGGGCGGCTTAACTCGAGGGTCTGCCCAGGTTGGGCCAGGAGTGGCCTAGGCTCGACCCATCTCATTGACATCCTTATATGTAATTGATAAGGGATCACCAAAAAACTACCTCTAAATGACACATAGAAAACTGTTTAGGCGGTGAAAATATGGAATCAATGTGAAAAGATGGAACCAGTCATAAGAAGGGCCAAACTAGACAAATAAGCGACACACTATACTTACAAACATGAGTCATGCATTATAAAGAAAGCTAGTGTTATCGTGTCATAACATGAACTTAGGGTGTACAAAAGTATTTAATCTAACATTCTAATGGTACATTGTGAGGTGTTCTTTTGAAGATTTTGTAACACAAATTAAGCCAAAACCTTAAGTACAACTATCTTTCTAATGAATTATTTACATTATGTAAATTTTTGTTCTCCCACTTAAATTTCTGTGTAAGTGATGAACATCTTTTACTAGTTATATCATAAAGTAATCTAAATCAATATAGTCTATATGATAACAATATTTATTTAGAAAAAAATATTAAGTATTTTTGAGTCTTGAAAAAGTGAAAAAGAATATTAGAAATACAATTCTCCATCCACCAACCTTAACCTTATAACTCCATCTCCTTTCAGAAATTATGTATAAAAATAACAAAAATTCATTCTTAAATCAATGATTAAAAGAATCAAGTGGAAGCTATTTTTCATCCACCACTAAAATATGTTTATGCTCTTTTCATACTAATAAAAGTTCTTAGTTAAAAATTTAGAAGTGATCATCCCTAAATCATAAGTGTTTATGCTCAAATCTTCACGATTATCTTAATAACATAAAAATAAAATATCACAATTGATATGATATTCCTTTATCATAAAACTTCACAAGATAGAAAAAATATTCAATTTAACTAATCAATCATGAAAAAACGTAAAATTATAATCTAACCATCATGAAATCACCATGTAAATCTAAAGCATAACATTATAATGCACTTCTTTCTAATTTTTAAAAATAATATAACAAAAGAGAACAATAAATATTTCAAATAATAATTTGATCAAAAAATAAATTGTAACAACTCTATTTCCATCACATTCTCCTAAAGGTTTATTTAATCAATTTATAGAAATATAATCCTATAAAATATATAGTTATATATAAGACTCATTCTTCTTATTCTCCAACTGAATTATTTTCCTTCACTCTTCTTTAATACAATCATTTTTAATTTTTTTAAAAAATCTTCATCTTGTAATAATTTCAATTCCCTGAAATTTATTAGTTATTGAACATCTTTTAAAAACATGTCACTTTTACTATGAATAGAGCCTTTTTAATTTTGGTAAAAATCAATATCTAAAGCCATTTCTTCTATATACTACAAAACACACCCATATATTTTAAATCCTAATTTACCTCTTAAGCATTTATGATTTATGGGCTTTATAACTCCATACTTTTATATGAGACAAGTTTATCTTTCTTCTAGGTTGATAACCATATAGAGTCAATTCTTTAGCCTTTGTATTAATTATATTTAGATATATGTAGCTACTTAACTGCTTCTCTAGAAAACTTTAAGGTAATAGATGATTATTAATCTTTCCATATATATGAGTGTTATATTTCACTTTCATCAATTTCATTTTGTTGACATTTATATGGCATTACATTCAAATTTCTTATGCAGTTTTCATTACAAATTTAGTAAACTCCATATTTATCACCTTTGTTAATATATAATGCCTTAATAGGCCTCCTTAGTTGAGTTTGAACTAGTTTTGAACTCCTTGAATTTTTTAAGAGCATAAGATTTATATGAAATTAGATATACAAAATTTGATCTAGAATAATCATCAATAAAAGTAATATTAATATTTCATGCATTTATGTGCTTTAACGTTTTTTGCACCATAAAAAATTAGAATAAACTATTGCAATTTCTTATGTTTTGCATTTTATGTTAAGTGATTTTCTTTACATTTTTCTTAAGCACCATATTCACAATCACTTTGATTTCTTTCAAATCAGCAAGTAACCCTTACTTATTTATTGTTTATATTTATTAATATGCATAAGTCTTAAATTGAAAATAAAAAATTAACTTCATTAGACACACAAATATAAGAAGAAATATCGATATTATTATTATTATTGCATAATTGGTGTATAACTTCAATCATCTTTCTTCTATGAGGAGCACAATTTTTATTCCAAATATTTACACAATTATTTTTAAATTGGTGCTCATAATCCTTTCTGGTGCTCATAATCCTTTCTGTCTATAATAGATGTATACATCAAATTTCTTATAATAGTTAGAGCATACAAAACCAAACCAAACCAAACCAAACTAAACATACCCAAATTCCTGCCTAAGCAGGGTATGGGGAGGGTAAGATATACGCAGTCATGCCCGCGTCTCCGATAGAGATATAAAGACTGTTTCCTGATAGACCCCTAGCTAAAGTTAGAGCATACAAAACATTAAATATAATAAAAATACCTTTTTTCTAATATAATGCGCAAATGTTTATGAAACCTTTTATCTAAATAGTTTGCGTGCCTACCATATTACATGCAACATATTCAACTTTTACAGTGTGTCTTGCTACATACCCTTCTTTGTTGCTTGACCATGAAATTGATCCTTCTTCAAACGCAAATATGTTACCACTAGTTGATTTTTTTCATCATGGTTCCAAATAAACCAAAATCCAAATAATCGAATAATTTTAAATTACTTAAACCAAAATATAATTTTATAATTTTATTTCTTTATAGAAATTAAGAAATTATCTTCACAGCTTGCCGATGTTTCTTTCTAAGATTGACTTAATATCAACTTATCAATTTCATTACATGACATATATAAGGTTTTGTACTTTTTTTGAAAAATAAAATAATATATATTAAATTATAGCAAAAGATAATATATGATCCTAAATAAGGATCATACAATTACAGATAAAAGAGGTTACACTAATAAGTATGTACAACAAAATACAAAATATACATTAAATTAACTACATTGCTTTGAGATCTTAGCTTATTGTGCATTGCTTTTCATTCGCTATCACAACCGCTCTAATCATGTTGACAATTTGCTTGGCAAGTTCATACTTATGCTGCTCCTCATTCTTATAGAGTCTCCTATTCCTTTCTCTCCAAAAGTAATAGATTACCATCTGAAATGAAGTCTTAATGAGGATGCTATTCCTCTAACCTGTTTTGGTGCATCTAATGATAGTATTCAACGTCTCATGCCATACAAAATTGATGCTTAGAAGTTATATCATATTCAAAATCCTGCTCCATAACAATTTGCTATAGCTACATTCAAAGATCAAATGATTTCTTCTTCCATTTAATTGTTTACATAGTACACATAAAGGATCAAACCTCCCAAACCACCTATCTTTGGTTCTTAGTTTGTTCTTTATGACTAACCATGAGAATAACACAGCTTTGGGACTCAAGACTTATTTCCAGATGGTATCATCCCATGGGATTACCTCTATTTGCTGTAATAGTAAGTTGTGACCATATTTTATTAGGGAAAATCCCACTAGCATGTAATGTCCAAATTAGTTTATCCTTTCTTCTTTTTGCAGGTATAATCAGTAAATAATTAGCTAGAAACTGAAAATTCCTAAAGTTACTAACCCATTGCCTATCCTGAATTAACGGAGCCACCTTAGCATCATTTGGAATTATGTTTCTGAGCATGGTTAATTCAACTCTTTGTATAAGAGGATTGAAATCAGTCTAATTATCAAACCACAACTATGCTATTCCCTATCTCCTAACTTGTACTTCATATACAGGTAAATCTGCTCCCTTAAGTTTAGCATATGCTTAAATATCCATAAACATTCATGAGACTATTGTAGCTACCAGAAGTTTTAATTGTTAAGGTGATAAGCATTCACCCATTTCATCCACAAGGCTTCCTTATCATTAAATAATCTCTAAATCCTTTTAAAAAGTAACACCTTCTACATTTAATAGAAATGACCCCTAAGCCTCCATGCTTCTTTGGAATAATTATATCACTCCACTTCATTTTGTACCATTTGCTGTTGTTAGTTTTTCCAGACCATAGAAAAGATTTCAACAATATATCCATTTCCTTGATCACCCTATTCGAAATATCCATATAAGTTGCCCAATGAACATGCATACTATTCAATACTGAAATAATAAGGATTACTATGGCAGCTATAGATAAAAACCTATTTTGCCAAGCGTATATTCTAGATTTCAGTTTCTCAACCAAAGGAAGAAAATCAAAGTATTTGGGTTTACCCGACGTAATAGGCACTCCAAAATATCTTAAAAGAGTATCCTGTAGTTCAAACCTGGCCATATTGCTAATCCATTTAGGGTTCCTAACATCAGAGAAAACATACACTCCACTTTTTTGCTCTTTTATAATGTTCAACATCATCCGAATAGCCCGAGGTTCAGCCTTGCATAATAGTATCACATCATTTGCATAAAGCAAATGTGTCAGCTTCATCTGCCTACATTTATAATGATATTGGAACAGTCCATTGCTTATCACAAGTTTGGAGACAAGCCTAAAAAATCCTTCAATAGCTAAAGTGAAAAGGTTAGGGAAAAGTGGATCCCTTTGCCTAATCCCTCTAGTGTTCTTGAAAGGTCTAGAAGGTATCACATTCATTAGAATGCTCATAGTGGTAGTTTGAATACATTGCATGATCCAATTCCAAAATCTAGCAGGTAATCTAATAGCCTCTAAGCAAGCTTGTAAATATTCCCAACTTATGGTATTATAAGCTATAAATAGGTCAATCTTCATTGCACAACTCTTAATGCATTTACTAGAATGATACTCACCCAACAGTTCTGGAAAAATCAAGATATCATCACCGATACTTCGGGAAGGTAAGAATGCACCTTGTGACAAATTAACCATCTTAGACAAAACTATCCTCAACTTAGCTACTAGTAATTTAGCAATAATTTTATAAATAGTTGAACAACAAGAGATTGGTCTATAGTTAGAAATCAACGTAGGCCTATCCTTCTTAGGGACTAGGCAAATGAAAGTGTGGTTTAACTTATTCAGCATTGAACTAGAAGAAAAGAACTCCAGCACTGCATTAGTTAGGAGAGGATTAGTGATGTCCCAAGTTTTTTTAAAAAAGCTAGTAGAATAACCATCAGAACTAGGAGCTTTCGAATTATTGAGACTAAATAACACCTCTTTCACCTGTTGAGAATTGAAAGGAGCATTAATCATCTCAAGAAGGGACTGATTTGGACCGAACTCTAGAACATTTTTTTACCCCAAACCCTCTCTGCTATGCTTCAGTATTTCCCATTAGATCTAAGAAGTGGAGTCTGATATAATAGATAGCTTCTGCTGATTAGAAATGGTGTTACCAACCTCATCATTCAATTTAGTAATTGTGTTAATGTTCCTCTTCGCCGACAAAGAAGCATGAAAAAACTTAGAATTTACATCCCTATCTTTAAGCCACATCTGTCTTGCTTTTTGTTTTATAATTTTGTTCTACAATTTCAGCGCTTTCTGATATTGTTTCATCCTTTCAGCTTCAATGATCCTTAGGCCCACATTATGAGGATCCTGATAATGCTTTTGTTGTGCTTTTGCCAATGCTTTACTTAGTTCTTTCAGGTCTTGATGTCGTCCCTTACTAAATTGCTTAATAGTTACTTTGGTTAACTCTAATTTTTGCATAAGTTAATAATATTTATATCCTTGCACCTCCTGCTCCCAAACCATACTAATTAAAGCCATAAAACCCTCTACTTGAGTTAATCCTTTGAAAATTTTGAAAGGAGCTCATGTTTTTGGCCTTACACACATCTATTGTGCCAGGATGTAAGTAAGATTAGAGAACACTGGATCACCAAAAAATACCAAAGCTCGAGGGAAGAAATTAAGCCATTTGTGATTCACCGAAGCTCTATCTCACTTCTTCCTAATTAGCATATTGCCCTGTTATTTGTCTGTCTAAGTAAACCACCTGCCTATTCCTCTAAGGTTAAGCAGATTTACCCTTTGAAAAAGCAGTGAGAGCTCTTTCCCTGTTCCAGAATTGAAACTAACTCCACCCTCTACCTCATCCAACTTATGAAAACAATTAAAGTCTCCTATTACTAATCATAGGGACTACATACCATCATAAAGAATCTTCAACTCCTCCCACAACTTATCCCTTTGAAATGCAAAAGTTAATGCCTATATAATTGTTATCTCAAAGTGGAACTTGCCTATTAGCCAGCAATGCAGATGAATGTACTGCTTGCTCATCTTGATATCTTTTGCCTCCAAAAAATTAGAAATATACCATAATACTATTCTACCATTGTAGTGGTATGAATTATTATATATAACCTTCCATTTTAGCACCCAAAAAAGCCATACCTCTCTAATTAGAAAGGTTATTTATTTTGGTCTCAAGAAGACCTACCACAATAGGTTTATCTCCTCTACAAATTCCTTTACCATCATCTTCTTAAGGGTGTCATTTAATGCCCTTGTATTTCATACCAATATAGTCATTTAAGGGGAAGCCCCTTTAGATTTAGACATCCTTCTTGCAAACTTCCTTCTATTGTGATTAGGAGAAACAAAACCCCCTTCCTTAAGGTCATTATGTTATACTCTTTGTATTGGTATTATAGGAATTTCCTCCAAATCTTCCATAGCCTGAACCACATCTCCATTGTCATAACTCTTTGTATTTTCTTCCTGCTCTTTGATAATTTTATTGTCAGTTGACGGATTCTGCTCATTACTATCTATCAGATTTTTACCAGTCACTTCCCTTATATATGTTTCAACAGAATTCTGTGTCATAGCCTCAGCTCTCTCATCCTTAATGTTATTTTGGCTCAACTGCAAACTTATATTACCCTCCATACCTATCCCTAGTTCAACATTTGCATTTGTTACTATAATGCTATTCAAATCCACCATCTGCTCTATCACTGAATTTTGATGAGTTTCAGATACCTCTTCTAGCTCACCCAGATTTGATCTTACTAGTTCCTCCTACCAACTTGATTTGAATTTTCTCCCCGTAGGCCTCCATTCCTTAGTAACATTATGTGGCTTACACAGATAAGATACCTTGATGATAGCCTTCTCCATCTCTCCTATTAACCCAAGTTTCATAATGGAACGTGTCTATGGAAGTTTAGTATTTCTACTTAACTCCACGCAAATTTTTGCGTAGCCAATCCTCTCCATACTATCTATTTAAGCATCCATGCATACTGGCTTTCTTATGGAACTCGCTATAAAGTTTAATCCTTCCACTGTCCATAGCTCCAATGGCAGGTTGTGGAATTGAATTCAGATGGGAAACACCTCTATATTATTTATGTTAACCTCCATTCCAGGCTTCCATTTTTGCACAACCATTATTTTTCCACTAATATGCCATGGTCCCAATTTGAATAGCTCATCTAAGTTACTATCTGGCTCAAATTTGAGCAACACAGTTCCATCCTCCATTAGCATTGTTCCTTCTAACCTCTCCTTCTCCACTTCACTTTAGCCTATAACTGAATCCTTGGAAACATAGGCCTCTTGTTTTAGAAAGAACCTACCAAGGCTGTCGATTAAGCCCTTTCTCCAACCTTCAGCAATTGCAAAGGAGGACAAATAACCTATCCTTCATCACTTCTCGGTAGTGTTTGATCTGGAATCTATTCGCAATAGTTTGAATCTTTTTGTTCTAAGTACCCACCAGATTTTGATTCACATTTGCAATTTCAGTAGGGGACTCAGGAGGTAAAGCTAGAAACTCTTCACCCGACTCCCTGCTTTTCTATGACAGGCCCTCTATGGAGGGAGCGTGGCTACCATCAACCTCCCTCAGTACAACCATAGCGCAAAATTTTTCCAAAAATAGAACTAAAAAAGGGAAGAAAGGTGAAATCCAATAAGAGAAGGCAGAGCATAAATGGTAGTGAGAGAATGTGTGTAACTTGTACCTATAAGATTTTGTACTTGTTATTGTGTACATTAAACACCCTATTTCTTAAGCATAATAAATATTATCCATCTCATTTGCCTTAATATCACTTTTATAATCTTTAGTTTACTTAAATGTACTCCTTCACCTATAAAAGTTGATATTGATTTATATTCACTCATGTTAAAACTTTTGAATATCTTATAAAAATACTTTTATTGATCTCAACATAACGTTCTTACCTCATAATTCTTTATTATTTGGATTACCAATGTGTATGATGTCTCCTCATATCCTTTATGTAAAATTTCTTATTTAGGAATAACTTTTTTTTATCAATAATTTATAAATTGTTGTTTGCTAGTAGGAGGTCATATATATAAACCTTCTTGACATTTTCATGCATAAACATAATTATTCAATATTTTCATTTCATACTGAATTTTAAAAATAACATTATGAATGTAAAATATCAGTGGTTGGAGGATTTTTTAAGTCCATATAAGGACTTATATAAGTTACATACTTTTCTTCCTTTCCATTGACCTTAAATCTATTATATTGTTACATATAAAAATCCTCCCCTAATTAGCCACTTAAAACTATATTCTTTACATTTAAATTATATAATTCAAGATCTAGACACGTAATAATGACTTTTAAAGGTTTGAATAGACATATATTTCATAACTAGGGAATATGTGTTCTTATAATCTATTTTGAGTTTTTATTTATACCCTTTTATAGCTAACCTTGCCCCTTGTTAATTAAGTGTTCCATTAGATCAACGTTTTTCTTATTAACCCATTTATATTCAATGGAAACTTTTCCTTTGGGTAATTTTACCAATCTCCAAACTTTAGTTTTCTTAACTGAATCCAACTCTTTTATTATGAATTTGTACAAAAGTTTGGACATTCAATGCCATTGCCTCCTTGTAGTTCTTATAATCATTTTCATGTTTATCATATGATGTATCAAAGACATAATAATATTTAACCACTGAAGATGATAATCTAGTTCTTTTCCTCCCATTAATTGAAATAGTTTCTTGTTTATTTTTTATTTTTCTATGATACAATCATCATTTAAGATCTTTGCTCAATTTAATAATGCTATTGTTGGGATAAGATATATCAACATCTTCATCTTGTAATAATTTCAATTCCCCCAAATTTATTAGTTATTGAACACTTTTAAAAACATGTCACTTTTACTATGAATGGAGCTTTTTTTTGTGTTAAAAATCTATATCCAAAACCATATCTTCTATATACCACAAAACACACCCATATATTTTAGATCCTAATTTACCTCTTAAGGGTTTATGATTTATGGGCTTTATAACTCCATACTCTTAGATGAGACAAGTTTAGCTTTCTTTTAGGTTGATAACCATATAAAGTCAAATTTTTAGCCTTTTTATTAATTATATTTAGATATATGTAGCAACCTTAACCGTTTCTCTAAAACACTTTAAGGTAATTGCTCATGGATCATTATTGATCTTTCCATATCTATGAGTGTTATATTTCACTTTCATCAATTTCATTTTGTTGACATTTATATGGCATTATATTCAAATTTCTTATGTAATTTTCATTACAAAATTTAGTAAACTCTATATTTATCACCTTTATCAATATATAAAGCCTTAATAGGATTTCTTAGTTGAGTTTGAACTAGTTTTGAAGTTAAGAGCATGAGATTTATGGGAAATTAGATATACGAAGTTTAATAAAAGTGATATTAATATTTCATGCATTTATGTGCTTTAACTTTTTTTGCACTACAAAAAATTAGAATAAACTACTACAATTTCTTATGTTTTGCATTTCTTGTTAAAAGATTTTCTTTACATTTTTCTTAAGCACCATATTCACATTCACTTTGATTTCTTTCAATCAGCAAGTAAACCTTACTTATTTATTATTTATATTTATCAATATGTATAAGTCTTAAATGGCAAATAAAAAATTAACATCATTAGACACACAAATATAAGAAGAAATATCCATATTATTATTATTATTATTATTATTATTATTATTATTATTATTATTATTGTATTATTGGTTAACTTCAATCTTCTTTCTTCTAAGAGGAATATAATTTATCCTCCAAATATTTACACAATTATTTTTAAATCTGTGCTCATAATCCTTTCGCTTATAATAGATGTATACATTAAATTTCTTATAATAGTTAGAACATACAAAACATTAAATATAATAAAAATACCTCTATTATGATAGACTTATAATCTCTTACTCATAAAATATCATAATATATGTTATTGCCCATATATAGTCTTTTTTCTTTAATAGGCTTCTCTTTCTTTGTGATGAAGTTTTCTTGATCCTTAGAAATATATTTTGTAGCACTAGAGTCAAGTCACAAAATTATTTGGGAAGAATTAATGAACATGACCTTCTAAATAGTAATAGTTAACTCTTTTGAACTTTGATTATTTTTATGCTTCAACCTTTTTTGACATGGAATGTTATGGTATCCCTTTTGTCTATATTGGAACCATTTGTCCTCCTTACATTTTTACTTGCTTTTTCACCAAAATTTTTGTATCCCTTTAGTCAGGCTTTTACTTTTTGATGGGATTCATATGATCCTCTACATCACTATGAGATCAGAGAGATTTCTATGCCTTTTCTTTTCTTCTAAAAGGGAAAAAGTTAATGAAAAGAGTCTAGAATTATTTAATATTTCCATAATTAAGGGAAGTCACAACAAATTCCAAGATGATGGAAGACTATTAACGATATCAAATACCTGCATTTTATTAAAGATAGGATGCTTTACCACCACCAATTCTTTTGGATAAGTGTCATGTGATTTACATGGTTTAACACACTTTCATTTTCATCCATTGAAAAAATCTCAAACTTTTTAAACAATAATTGAACATTAATATCGGGCTTCTTCCCATACTTTTACTCCAATCTTTTATTTTAATAACATTCCAAATGAGAAACTTTTGATCTTTTATCTAAATTACAGTTGCTTCTGTTTAACACGAAGATAAAATAGCCTGAATTTACCATTTGCAAATGAAACAATAGTTTTCCATTCTTCAATGGCCAGTAATAAGCTCAGTGAAAGAGACAGGTGAAAGCTGTAAAGAAAGGAGATAATGGAGGAAGAAGAAAGTTTTGTTATTGATTAAACTTTTGGTGTTTTTCCACACCCGTACAAGAAGGAGGCTAGAAGAATAAATAGCATAAAAACCTAGACTAGGCAAAACCCTAGGTGCCGCAACTATAGTAATTACGACTGCAAGTTTGTTGTGGCACTTTATATGGAGATGGGGCTTAGGCTTTGTAGCAGAGCTTCCTTGTACAATCTTTTATCACACATACTAGTTAATGCCATGCTAAGATTACCGGTACCATCAAATTCTTCTAGTAGTAGAGGATCATCGTGAGCACCATCATGCTTATGACTCCCTTTCTCCTTATAGCTCCGCTCTTGGACACTTACGTTATTGTCCTCCCTTAAACTATACCAAGTTTTGAGGAAAAGTTTGTTGTGTAATGATGAGAGAGAGGCTTTGGACTGAGGTTTTGTGAAGATGTCTGCAAGTTGGTACTGAGAAGGAATGTGACGAGTAATTAGTAATCCTAGCGTAACACGGTCTCGTATATAACGATAATTGATCTCGATGTGTTTGGTATGCCCATGAAAGACAAGGTTGACAGTCATGTGAAGAGCACTGAGATTGTTACACAATAATGGTGGTGTAGAGATGGAGATGCCGCAATCTCGAAGTAGATAGGAGAGCCAAGTTAGCTCTGCTATGCTATGAGCCATGGCACGGTACTCTGCTTCTGTACTGGCACACTAAGAAATAAGGTTACGTTTAAGAAAAGTGTAGTAACTTGTGGTAGAGTGACGTGTGGTAGGATAACCTCCCTAGTCTGCATCTGAGAAAGCACATAGATCAAGTGTAGAGTCTGCTATAAATTACATACCAAAGGCAACTGTTCCTTTGATATAACGCAAGATGAGTTTGACTAATGACAAGTTAAATAAAGTAAGGATTTGAGAAAATTTGTGCTGCAAAATTTACCACAAAGGCAATGTCAAGTCGAGTGAATGTGAGATATTAAAGCGATCCAATGAGAGAGCAGTAATGGGTTAGATTATCGAGAGTAGGGCTCTTGAGCAACTGAAAAATTTTAGATGACATTGATGTACGTAACGTTTTGTAATCGTTCATATTCGCCTTGTCTAGTATGGTGGAAGTGAAATGAGATTGAAGCAGCAGGAAACCACGATCATTGTGTATAATTTCAATACCAAGGAAGTGATGTATTGGTCTTAAATCTTTCATGTCAAATTTTGTATGTAATAAATGAACAAAGTGGTCAATGAGATTTTCATTAGAGCCAGTGATAAGCATGTCATCAACATATAAAATTAAAATAAGAATACCATATGAAGAATTTAAAATAAAGAGAGATGAATATGCAAAACTACACTGAAAGCCAAGTTTAAGGAGGAAGGTGTCAAAACAATCAAACCAGGCACAAGGGGCTTGTTTCAATCTATAGAGAGCATGATGAAGCTTGCAGACATGTGTTGGGATGGCATATCACAAAATTCTGGTGGTTGTTCCACATAGATGTCTTCGGTTATATGGTCGTAGAGAAAAGCATTTTTGACGTCCAATTGACGAACCTACCAATTTATGACAAGAGCAACACTTAAAAGTAATCACACTGTACTTGGTTTAATGACGGGAGAGTACGTTTCATAAAATTCAACTCTATAGATTTGATGAAATCCTTTAGTGATAAGACAGGCCTTAAGACATTCCAAAGAGTCATCAGCATGAAGTTTGGTCTTATAGGCCCATTTGAATCCAATAACATGCATTTGAGGTTATTGTTTGACGAGTGTCTAGGTGTTATTGTCTTGAAGGGCGTGGAGTTCCTGGACCATAGCATTGTACCAACCTTCATGATTGAGAGCAGATTTGGTGGATATGGGAATTAACGGAATGTGAGCATTTGACATTGTGAGTGCATGTCTAGGGTTCGGTTTGATTATATTGGTGCGACGACGAGTGGTCATAAGATGCACTGGCAGTGGAGTTGGAGAGAACGGAGGACCTGAAATGTCAGAAGATGAACAATTAGAGGACATTAAGGGAGAATCATTAGAAATTGAAATAGATGTAGAGTTGGATGAGTGTTCTGGAGCAGACGGTGTTGTGACACTGGAGGAAATTAGGGGGTGTGCTCGATGGAAGGAGTCACAGCTATCGGTGGTAAGGTTTCAGACATTGTATTATGGTGTGGTGGAGAGCTTGTCATTGGGGGCTTTGGTGAGTTGAGCGATAACATCATGGAGTTAGGTAGTGGGATGTTGGTGTTGTTGGTTGGTATGGGCAGTAGTGGAGGAAGTTGCACAATAGCAGCTGGATAGGAATCTGATATAGGTTCATGATCGGTGAAAGGAATATCGTCGAGGAAGGCGTTAGGAAGAGTGATGTTACGGTTAGAATTCTCCCTGTACGGAAAGATACCTTTGTCAAACTCGACATGTTAAGACACAATGATTTTTCGAGTTTGAGGTTGATAGCAATTGAATCCTTTTTGTCTCTCACCATAACCAATGAAAATATAAGGAATTGATTTAAGTCTGAATTTGGTTTTCTTCGTATCCCACACATAAGGATAACACCTGCAACTGAAAACATAAAGAGAATCATAATTAGGATGTTTTTTGTGAAGTTTGTAATATGGCATTTCGGACCCTAAAGCTAAAGAAGGCAATCTATTAATTAAACTACAGTGGCAAAAGACTCGATCTACATGAAATTCGGAACATCATTATGGAATATCCTGGCTATGCCATGTTTGTGAATGAAGCGATGACATCATTTTGCGTGACCCATTTGTTCTGGTGTGTGGGGACAGGAAAGTTGTTTAAGGATTCTAGCATTTGAAAGTGAACAGGTAGCTTCTGTTTGATGAATTCCCCTTCATTATTTGAGTGAAACACTTTAATGCATTTGTTAAATTGGCGAAGAACATATTGTTCAAAAGCAAGGAAAACATTGACGAAATCACTCTTAGTTTTCATTGGAGTAAACCATATATAACAAGAAAAATCGTCGACAAACAGACCATAATAATGAAAATTGCCAATAGAAGTACTAAGTGCAGGACCCCAAAGGTCGCAATGAATCTTTGCAAAGGTTCATTAGCATTATTTTCAGATAAAGGAAAGGAATTTTTAGCAAATTTGCCCAAACAACGACCAACACATAATTCTTTGTCTCTAACAAGAGACCCTATAGAAATATAACCATTTGAAGCTAAAATTTACAAATTAGAAAATTGAAGATGTCCAAGGCATTGATGCCATATAATGTCACTAACAGGCTTGGTGCGAGTAAGTAAAGCAGAGTGTGTTTTAGGGAGGAAATAAAGTTCTCTCTTATGCTGCCCTATCAGAAATGTCTTCCCAGTTTGTCACTCCTTCACGCAAAAAAATTCTTCAGTAAATTCACAAGATGCATTATTTTGCATAGTGAGTTGCCAAATGGGGAGCAAATTTTGTGTCAATTTCAGAACTAGCAAAATATCCTTAAAAAGTATCGTGTTCTTACCATCACTAATGGGAATTTCACCAATGCCTTGTACCTCAAGTGTAGAATTGTTTCCAATAACAACATAGTCATTACCAAAATACCTTTGAAGAGTGGAGAAAATACTTGAGTTGTGAGATATATGGTTTGATGCACCGGTAATCCATTCAGTGTTTAGAAGCCAGTATCAAGAGTGAGGGCTACTAGCGCTTGAGGAATATCAAAATTATTTCGTCCACAATTACATTGATAGTCCCAGCAAATCTTAGCAATGTGTCCTTATTTCTTACACATGTTTCATTCTTGTACAACTCCTGCTCTTGTGAAGTCATACGACGACATCCAGGTGGTGGTGGCTTGGATTGGTCGCGGTAGTCAATGCGTGAGGACCACCCTGAGATTGGCATTGCTGTAGGAGCTGAGCAAGTTCAGCTAAATCTTGCTGAGTGGAAGCTAGCTTGTTGAATGAGGAGCCAGTTGCAGGATAGAAGCCTTTACCTTGCTATAAGAAATTGAGCTGCGTTGGATTAGAGACGATAAAATTTTGGCTGCTCACCTTGTGAAATCGGTAGTTTTGCTAAGCAGCAAATGCATAGTTGAGCCACCATTGTTTGAAAAATAAATATCCGTTTCCTCATAAGTAGTAACTTGTGAAACACAATCAATAAAAGTGGGTAGAGGTGGCTTTAACATGGATGTGATTGAATCTTTGTAATTCTGTCCAAGGCTCATTAATAGATAATAAACGTTATCTTTCTCTGAAATTGGCTTATCGGTGGTTGCTAGTTTGTTGCAAATTGACTTTTAGGAGTGAAGGTGGACAGTCATGGATGTGGTGGAGTCCTTCCAGATGCAATTGAGCTGTTGTCAGAGCGTAAACTCTCGCTCTAACGATGAACTAGCGAATTCTTTTTTGAGAGCATCCCACAGTTCTTTGGACGTCTCATGTCTGATGGTAAGAAAGAGCACTTCAGGAGCCAACGTTCCGATCAAGAGGCCTTGCAGTGTTAGATTTGTTTGTTGCCAGGTGATGAATTCTTCGATTTCGTTGACTTCCTTGGAATCATCGATGATAGAGGAGGCGTCATCTTCGATTATTGTGGTAGCTTTTCCTATGTTGGAGGCCTTGTTTGTTATTGCCTTATAGCATTTTAGAGGTTGATTTGTCCAGTGAGAAAACCCTAAACCTTATGACAAATGGCCATTCCTTTGACCTGTTCTTGCCATACGATATAGGTATATTGCGAGAGTTTAACTATGAAAAAATTTGAGAGATTGATGCTTGTGGAAGCATTGGAGAGAAGGTTATTAGCAGACATGGTGATGTGCGTGAATCAAAGAGAATTTTGCATTCACGCTTCCTACTCTTATACCATAAAGAAAGGAGATAATGGAGGAAGAAAGAAGTTTTGTTATTGATTAAACTTTTGGTGTTTTTCCACACTCGTACAAGAAGGAGGCTAGGAGAATAAATAGCATACAAAAACCTAGACTAGGCGAAACTATAGGTGCTGCAACTATAGTAGTTACGACTGCAAGTTTGCTACGACACTTTATGTGGATATGGGGCTTGGGCTTTGTAGTAGAACTTCCTTGTATGATCTTTTATCACATACATGAGTTAATGCCTTGCTGAGATTACCGGTACCATCACATTCTTCTAGTGGTAGAGGATCATCCTCGCGACTCCCTTTCTCCCTATAGCTCTGCTCTTGGAAACTTGCGCTATTAAGTTGGGCTAGTCAACCCTCTAATAATTCAAGAATGTCTTTACATGAACAGAAAGTTGTTAAAGACAGTGATTTATTAGAGAGACCTAGATAGGGTTGGAAGATGGAGGTTGGGAGAGCTATATACAGTTCTGGTGATATCTTTGTATATGCCCAAGTCTTTGATATCAATTTGTACATCATGTGTTTAATTAGCAAAGTAAAGAAGTGCTTTAAGATCCATTTGGTCTCATCTTCTGGGCACTTCTAGTTGCTGCTTATTATTCATGTGCTTATTCTATAAAATATAGGTGCTAAGGTGACGGTAGATAATGTGTTTCAAGTTTATGTCACATTAAGGTATTCTTCTTTTGTCTTCCCTATTTAAGTGGAGTTTGTGATGGTTAGTCACTGGACCATCTTATCTAAGTGGTTACAGTAGTCAAATCTTTCACACGTCACCACCTTTGACTCCGATCTTATTTGGATATTGTTTGTTTCGTTTATTCGTGACTTCTGTTTGAACTTGTGAATGGCATTCAAAGCACAAATAAAACCTAACGATGACCTTCTGTTGCTTTTAGTTGATTTTTTGATGCATTGAATAAGTTTTGAATACCATTGTGTTTGAATACATGCCTGAGAAGATGATGACTTATCTTAAGGAACTATATTTAATGGTTGAAGCGTTTTTTTTAATTTTTATTACATTTACTTGATATACTTAATTTCAGTGGAAAAAGGAAAAGGTAATTCATTCCCTAATTTTGTAAAGTTTGTAGCGCATATTTGTCTTTGAGTTGAAAAAGTAGATATATCATCATATATGCAACTTTTTTTCTGAAAATCAAAATTTGTAAAAAATAGTTGAGTCACTAAGGTTACTATTGAAAGAAAGGCAGGTGTAGCTGTTTCGTTTAGATGGACAATAATTCAAGCAGTGGTTTTTATATGATAAAAATGGGGTTGAATTTAATAAACTTTTCGGTTTTAAAAGTATTTAATATTATATTTTAAAAAAACTCAATAATCTTCTCAGGTTTGTTATTGACTTGGTAAAAGTATGAATTAAAAATAAGAAGTTTCGTGTATATTTGGAAGGACATCTGTGCTGCAGGTAGAATAAGTGGCTAATTATAGACCAGCCAATGTAAATATCTGTTGTTAAACCAGCCCAACTTTTGGGTTAGTTAAGTTAGGTCCAAAACCTTGGTTGAAACAACCTTTGTTGTAGTTATGAAGTATCTGCCCCTACTCATACGGAGACATGCTTGGTTTGGGTAGTAGAAACAGAACTTGCTGGTAGACTTTTTTAGTACCTGACTAAAGCAAAGCAATTGAGGCGAACCGGTGAACAAATGGAGGGCATGCGTTGTCTTGCATTACAGATCCTTGTCACGTCCAAGCACTTGGTGTTGAAAATTAGATGGAACTCGTACAAGATCTTTTCGTGGAAGGCTGTTTAACCACAGAAAGATTCAACGGAATGTTGAAGGCAACGATTGAACCTATAACTTTTGTGTTTAGGACATAACAAAACATTGATAATTAAAATTGTGCAATTCAATTAGTCTCTACGTAAGACATTTGAAAATATTTATAGGACGTGGCCACTTAATCGACACAAGAAAATCTGAGGGTTCCACACACTATAAAAACTCTATTTTTGAACATAAACTTCGTACCTTCGACTCATTCAAATCGATATATGCGCCAATACGAATCCATTTTGGGTTAGAAGCAAAAATGAGTAGGTTAGGTTGAAACTCAAGTAAAGTCGAGAAAAGCTTTCGACCCACTATGTCTCTCTCATCTTGTTTCTGGGAGTTTCATGTTCAAAGCATCTTCGATCCTAAAAAGTGTCACGAAATACCTTACACCGTTGATACGTTATCTTTAGAATCTTCTCTATATGGCTTCACCATTTTGTCACAAGAATCACAACTAGCAACTAGGATGCCAAACGCTCGAATGCTATTGAAGACAAAATATTACTAGGAGTTTCACGATGATCTCATCTCTTTAGTTCTCAAAACTAACCAAACCAATCTTTTGTCTTCCGTAATCGGAAGTTCTTCCTAGATAGCATACATGTATATTATTTAAGGTTTGTTGTCTTAATGTTCTAAGATAGAGTATATCGAGCTGTGTACATAGCACTGACAAGACCTTTTTTCAGCACTGAAATCTGTCAAGAATCCATCAATATTTCTCTATTAGGTACATCATCAAAGGGAGCGTTTGGTGACATATTTCATATCTGCCTTGTCGGCTTGTACTAATGTATGTTAGAGTGTCCGTCAGTGCTATAAGTCTGCTAGCTACGACCGAAATAGCATTCTAGTTTGTGTGATAGCTATGCCCGAAATAGCATTCTAGTTTGTGCGATGTGCATGAAACGCTACAACCCCATTTTAGTGTATGTGATCGACAGACATACCCACTTGTGCCTAGGTTTGGTGTAATCAGGGGACCATTTATGATACGGACATAAATTACCAATTGTCCACCCAAAGAGGGAATCTCACCCACGTGGATTTCAACTTCGGGTTTCTTTCTCACGAGCCTTTTCCTCGCCATCAAAAGGCTGGAATAGTGCACGGAAGTTGTCAAATACACCGCTGGGACCATAATAAGATTTTAAGATGTGTGATTTCACTTTTTTTTGGGTTGTTTTATTTATAGATTATTAAAGAAAATTTATTTGAAATTTCATATATTTTAAATTATATTTTATAATATTTTATAATTAAATTATTTTATTTTTAAAATTAATATTTAAATTAATTATAAAGTTTAAAGTATTAAAATTTAAATTATTCATAATTCTAAATAATTAAATATATAATCTTAAATTAAATTACTTTTATTTAATACTAAATTAGATTATAAAAACAAAAACAAAATTAAAAGAAAACACTTTTTATGATTTCTATAAATTATAAAAACAGGAAGAAACCAAAAGTAAAAACAGAAATGAAAAACCCAAACAAACAATTTTTTTACTAAATTAAAAAATAAAAATATGAATGGTTACTATAATTGGGATCAATTATAATTATTTTTGTGTGAATTCCAAGGATTTAGGTTTTACTACCTTGTCAGTATCAACAATTAAACGAGGCACGGAACTACTTTTGGACTTGCATGCGTTGCTTTTCCAACGCACCTCTTTATGATTACATTTGCATGGGATTGATATCAAACTCTTTTTAGATAGTTTCTATCGTGCTCCTATTTGTATTAACACTAAGCTTTTAATCCTGCAACTCATAACACTAACCAGTACTCCATTTTTCAGAAACAGGGATGGATATACGGTTAATTATATCTCATTATTAAGCCAGTGACTCTCACTACTCATCAATATTATTATCATTCGGAGAATTAATAGGTAGATAAAAGGGAAAATATGCACAAAAGTGAATTAATTATCTTCCAAGATGGTTGAGCAAGATCCTGCTCGAATCTTTGAACGAGTAATCTTCAGATTTTAAATATGTAAAATCCGAATGGACTTTAATTGACAACTTTTATATGTCTGCTTATTTTCATTCTGGTTTGTTATTTTTGACATTAATATTGGACAATCTTCTGGATTAAAGGGAAAGAACCTGTCAGTTATAAGTTGAATTTGAAAATTGGAACAAGTCAATTGATATTGTAGATAAAGATAAAATTCGGATATTTGTTACGTGTGCGTAAGCAAAATGGTCTTCAATTAGCCAATGCTTATATTCAATATTCAAATGAACCCAACGCTTATTTCCTATTTACAAACAATAAAAATCACTTAATCCGATGATGTCAATCCAAATGTAGAGAGATCTACAACAATTTAATGACTTTTCGTTACCTGCAGCAGAGGCACTTTGGAAATGAGAAATTACTTGTAACTGAGTTCTAAAGCTTATCCAATGTATATATTGTCTAATCTTTATCATAAGATCTCGGGGGATTTGTGAGAGGAACTCTGTTAGTGCAGCATGTGATACATGGACACGTTGGCAAGAACAAAATGGGCAACTACATTCAAAGTTGAACTATCAGGGTGAAATTGAGAATCCATTATTTGTCACCGTCAATTTCTAGCATCTACTATCCACTATTAACCTCCATCCCCACCCCAAAGTGCCCACTTCTATTTCACTTTCTGCTTCTGCATTCCAAAAATAGCCTACCAAAACCCTTCAACATACTTATAAATACGCATATACTTAGCATCATTCCCATTCACATCAACAATCCTCCATTTTCAAAACCTCTTTCTGTTGATTACTCTGAGGTTTAAGGAAAATTCCGTCTGCCTTTTATCTGATCAAAGTTTTGCTTTTTCATTGCCTTTCTCCATGGCTGCTCCACACTTTCTCTCTCTTTTAGCGTTGGTTGCTTTTTCTTTCGTGATTCTGAATGACAATGGCGTGGTGGAGGGGTCTCATATAATTTATCCAGACTTACAATCCTTGAAAGCCGTTAAGGTGCAGCAACTCCATAGAACTGGCTATCACTTTCAGCCTCCTATGAACTGGATTAATGGTACGTTAATCCTTTCTTTTCCTCATGCATTGTATACAAGTACATTTATGTGTCTGCTGTCTACGGATTCTGTACGTCTATGTGTTTGCTTTGAAATCATTTTGATCCAGCAAGTGCCACTGAAGTTTCACCAGTAGCTGTTTCTTTGAACCAATTAATTTGCTTATCTTGTTTGTTTTTATGCTTTTGTTTTGTTATGTTTGCATGTTCTGATGCTGGCAAATTTACAGTTCTACTTTAACTGTTTCATTTTTCTGAGTGACGCACCTAGGATTCATCGAAAGAAGAGATTAACATGAGTCGTGTTTATCGCGTTTGTTCCTCCGCAAGTCACCGAAGCATATTCATTCGGGAATTCGGACCTTTCACTAATCTAAGCCACAAAATTTCCTCTAAAACACATATCACGCATTGCAATTTATTTTCCTTCCACCACTTATGGTTTCAGGAATAGCTGACTTTGATTCTGACCACCATTTTTATACTCGGTTTGGTACTTTAATTCGTTCAGTAACAAAAGCATTGCTTTTGGATAGGGTTTCTAATGTCCCAACTGAGACAAGTTTGTATGAGATAGCATATCACTTAGATAAAATTACTATATGTCTAGTTGGCAGCCACATAAATTTTGACTGTTTTAACGTTTCCTTTTTCTGGTTTTTTGTGAACCATAAAATACTTTTTCTAGTAACGGGATGGAATGCTGTTTGACTAAGAAAATTGATTGAAAAAGAAAGACAAAAAAAAAGATTGTTTTGAGTTGCAATGTTTAGGCTCCTATTATTACTTTCTTGAATCTCACAAGGGCCTATTTGGCGACTATAAAAGTCTTACATCATTCATTATTTTCTTGAATAACTCCGTAAGTTATTGTTTGCCATTATAGTTAACTATTACCAACGTCACATAATTATCTAAGTCAAACCATTTTATTGGCCCAGAATTACAGATGTCAATGGGCAGGATGTGACTAATTAGTGTTGAACTGCTTTAACCTGTGATCCGATCAACCTGGCCAAAAATTAGGTTGAGTCAAAATTGCCAAGTTTACCGAGAATATAAGCATGTAGATGGTATTAGGTAACAAGTACACGGATTAAAAGCTAGATATTTAAACAAGTTTGCATCAGTAGTCCAGAACTACCAACGAGTAATACTAGTAGTTCTGCGTTAAAAAAAAAGGTTCCAAGTGCCGGAAGAGACATACACAATAGGCATAGAATTGAAAAGGCTTGATGACATCTTGAGGGCATCACTAATGTTTGTTACATATTTAATATAATATTTGCATGAACAATTTTTGATGTTCCCTACCTCCTTTTGGTGCCCACATACCTTAGAATTCTCTAATTCGAGCATAATATTCTAAAATTTTACTGTCATACGAAGTAATAATAGAGATTATAGTATTATGAATATGTGACTTTTGCTTTATAGGTCTTCTAGGTAGTGGTTGCCTTAGTTGTTTTGTTGCTCGTGACATCTACCAATTTTGGGCATTCATTACTGGAAAACATGCAATTCACAGTTAGTTTTGCTCTCTAATGGTGTAAGGTTACGTCGAAGAAGTTTGAAAAAGAGTTCTGCACTAGCACTTGCATTTTAATCCAGAGTTTCATATTGAACTCTCTAGTGGGCAATTAAAGGCTTTCTCTCAGGTCTTTATGTCAATTTTTGGACATTGACTTAAATCATTTACGAGTCTTCTGTTAGTCCTGTCCTTGCAAAGATCCGTTTCTTAGCTGGCTAAAACTATAATCAAGCTAATCGGGACCCTATTTGTGTTCAAAAAGTTGGATTATTTGTTAGAGTGGTCCTTGGCAATCAATGTTGTAACAACTATATTAGTTAAGCCAGGTTGCACAGTTGTTATATGGCCATAATCCAAAACATAAACCGATCTCTAGTTATAGTTCTTTTGAATATTTGTGACATTCAGGAAATAAACTCAGGTTATATGACGTTTTTATTATGATCCCTTCTGAAGTAACAGTTATCTATTAGAGACAAACATGATATATAACTTTTAAACATATTAATTGATCAAGATTAGTTTACTTTAACTAAACTATAGTTGAAAGTAACCTTGATTCTCCTGTTAGAATTAAAATTTATTATCTGCATTACAATATGTTGGATATTGTGTTAAATAAAATCCTTTAGTAGGGATCACTAACATTTTCATTCCGTTTCCTTTGTGTTACATTATGTATGACCTGGATGCTCAAATTTACGGGATGGACAAATTCATGAACAGATCCCAATGGTAAGCTTCTCTGGCATTTTGGTTTTTGTATTGAATTATGTCTGAAGTATTAATCTAATCCAGTGCTTGTTCACTATTCAAACTTTTTACAGGACCTATGTACTACAAAGGGCTTTATCATCTATTTTACCAATACAATCCCAAAGGTGCAGTGTGGGGCAACATAGTTTGGGCTCATTCAGTGTCCAAGGACTTAGTGAACTGGGAATCACTAGAGCCTGCTATTTATCCAACCAAGCCGTTTGATATCAATGGATGTTGGTCCGGCTCAGCCACCATACTCCCTGGCAATAAACCTATAATTCTCTATACTGGCATTGACTGGAAGCAGCGTCAGGTTCAAAACTATGCAATACCTGCAAATCTGTCTGACCCATATCTCAGAAAATGGGTTAAGCCTGACGACAATCCGATCGTTGACCCGGATAAAGGAGTGAATGCTAGTGCATTTCGTGACCCCACCACTGCTTGGCGAGTTGATGGGCACTGGAAAATATTGGTTGGCAGTAGGAGAAAGAATAGAGGCATTGCATATTTGTACAGAAGTAGGGACTTTAAAAAGTGGGTCAAGGCCAAGCACCCTTTACATTCCAAGGAAAATACTGGTATGTGGGAATGCCCAGATTTTTTCCCAGTTCTTATATCGGGTCAAAACGGGTTGGATGCATCAGCTGTTTGTATAGATGTGAAACATGTCCTTAAGGTTAGCCTAGACTTGACAAGATACGAGTATTACACGATAGGTACCTATGATAGGAAGAAGGATATATATATTCCTGATAATACCTCAGTTGATGGTTGGGATGGACTTAGACTTGATTATGGAAACTTTTATGCTTCAAAGACATTCTATGACCCAGTAAAAAATAGAAGGCTTTTGTGGGGTTGGGCCAATGAATCAGATAGTGTTGCTGCAGATACCACCAAGGGATGGGCTGGAATTCAGGTAAAAAGATACTAAACGTGTTTTTCTCTATCAAATATGTGCAAGGAATGCTTGTAATGTTTAATAAAGTCTTTAACTTTTAGTTGGATTTTGAATTGTTTTAGAGCATTCCAAGAAAGTTGTGGTTAGATGCTAATGGAAAACAACTAGTTCAATGGCCTATTGAAGAGATAGAGACTCTACGACGCAAAAAGGTACACTTATGCAACCAAAAACTTAACTTGGGAGATCAAATTGAAGTTAAAGGAATCACCACTGTCCAGGTTTGCTCGTCACACTTGAAATTCAACTTTGTCGGATTGATTTGGCACTAAGTTAAAAAGATATGATGTTTATTGATGTTGTTCACAGGCTGATGTGGACGTTACCTTTTCATTTTCGAGCTTGAAAAAAGCTGAGCCTTTTGACCCTAATTGGGCTAAGCTTCCTGCTATAGATGTTTGTGCCCGAAGGGGTTCGCACAAACAAGGAGGGCTCGGGCCATTTGGACTGTTGACATTGGCTTCAGGAAACCTTGAAGAATTTACTCCTGTCTTCTTCAGGATATTCAAGGATACAGAGAAGCATAAGGTCTTATTGTGCTCTGATGCAAGAAGGTTTGTTTGGAACTCCCAACATATTATTACTCAATCCTGCTCTCATCACTCTGCGTGCCTTAATTTCATTTGTTGTTTACTTTTAAAAGCTCATTTTCATTTTTTTCTTTAACAGTTCATCTTTGGGAGCGGGTCTATACAAACCATCCTTTGCAGGGTTCGTTGATGTTGATTTATCAACCAACAAGCTTTCTCTCAGGAGTTTGGTAAAACAGTCTCGTTATCATGATCTCAACTTTTGTTGCCACTTTGTTCAGACTATATGATGATATACTTTCCTATCATTTTCACTTGCAGATTGATCATTCAGTAGTAGAAAGTTTCGGTGCTGGAGGCAAAACTGTGGTGACTTCTAGAGTATATCCAACACTTGCTGTGTTCGACAAGGCTCACTTGTTTTTATTTAACAATGGGACAGAGACAATAACTGTGGAGAATCTGAATGCTTGGAGTATGGGAAGACCAGTAATGAACATACCATTGAAGGAGTGAAAGAGGGATCTAGGAGACTCAGAAAAGACAAAAATGGAAGGATTCAAGTAGCTTAGTGGAACTAGTTGGAAGTAGGGGAAAATAAAAACGAAATCCAAATAGTAAACTAACAAATCCCATTCATAGACATCCAGTAGTTTTGGATGTTCTCATGATTTAGTTATGTCTTTAATTATGAAGAAGCCATATTGGTTGCTATCTTAATTCCTATTATCACATGATCGACTTTTTCTTTCATTTCAACTTTGGATTGGCTTGAAGTAGCTGAACAGCAGAAGGATACCCTTTACATTACCATTTGATGCAACAAAACGACTAGAAAAAGAAGATTAATTTTCTAACTTAAGAAATAACTAAAAATGGAAAATCAATAGGCAACATACTAGCATGTATTAGAATAAAAGCTTGAAAACCATGGCTGATGATAAACCTCTATGCATCATGTTGAAGTTTGACATGGAAATGTGGTTAATCCCAGTAAAAGTCACAACCACTACAAGAAAAGGATAGTGTAATGATTGAAACTACTCTTAGAGCACTATGCAATTGGAAAAGGACCAATCACTTTAAAGAATTAAGTGATTGAAATATGTAACAAGCTAGTGACTATCTATCTGATTATAATCTGAATGTTAAAGTCCAAATTATAAAGGGTTTTGAGAGATTCAAAGCTAGTATTGATAAACATGCAATCAATTTCTCCTCGACGTTTGTTATAAAATTACTTAGTACCGATTAACTTAAACATACTGACAGCTTTTCTACAGTAATAATCACTTCTTAATTACACAAAAAATCCTGTTACCATGTCTGAACGATATCATTATTTCACTTAAGTTCTTTCCCTAATTTTTTGTTTACGATTACGCTATTCAAATGCCAATTTTACTTCATTTTGATTTACTAGATTCTCACTCACACTACAAGAAAATCACGTAATAGCGTCGGAATATTTCTGATAGAAAACAATCTGTCGTAACTTATCGACAGAACAAACATATTCCGTCAGCACATAGAATGTTTTACTGACGGAAAATAGATCCGTCAGCAATACTGTAGGAAAAACTTTCGCGCAAAATCTCCAACAGAAAATAGCGACGCCAAAAGTCACGGCGAGGGAAAAAAATACAAGAATCGTTCCCGCAATTTAATTGCTTCACCGATTTACCGACGGGAAACCTACCGTTGATATTTGGCTTTTATTTACCGACGGAAAACCAATCCGTCGCCAAATCTTGAAGCAATATACCGACGGACAGGACGTTCCGTCGGTAAATTGTTAACAGACGTCGTCATGTCGATGAAGAAGAGACCATACACCGACCGCATAAAGGTTTTGTCGGTAACTGTTGGCATCCTCGTCGACCCTTCGTTGATATAACCCTAGTATACCGACAGAACGTATGATGTCCGTCGGTAACTGTTCTTATGAACAAATTTTACCTACAGAACTAATATTTCGTCGGTACACTTGCTGACAGTTACCGACGGTAGATGATATTCCGTTGGTAACTGTCGGTAGCGAAACCTAGTTTGCCGACGGAATAATTTTGCCGTCGATATTTGAGTTTCTATCGTAATAAAAATGTCGCGCTTTTACCGACATAATGATCTTATCCGTCGGTAAATTTTCGCGCTTTTACCGACGGAATGGTCTTATCCGTTGGTAATCCAGCGCCTATAAGTCGAGCCCGACTCCCTCCCCTCCTCTCGCGCCTTCATTTCTCTTCTTTCCTTACGGTTCAGAGTTTTCCGACTCCTTCTCTCGCGTCTTCCAATCGTGTTTCGATTATTGTCTTACTCATCGTGCGTTGTTTGAGGTAAACTCTCTGATAAGTGTATTATTTTACAAAAAAAGCATGTTTTTAGTTTTAAACGTGAATGTTTGGTTAGGTTGAGATTATACATATTGCGTATAAAGTGTTCGATAAAATGCCTTTTATGATATTTGAAATGTTTTTTGTAATTTTTGTTTTAATTTGAGAATTTGAATAT